>JADHKO010000113.1:0-98503 GCA_019925425.1 Ophiostoma pallidulum
AGACTAGGACAGGGGGGGGGGGGGGAAGGGGGGTTGGTTAGTGAGGGGAGGAAGACGAGGAAGACGAGGAAGACAGCGGCAGAGGGGGGGCGGCTCACCGAGGAGAGGGTTCTCCAGGCACAGGAGGCGGTACTTCTTGTCGGCGGCCATGGTGGACAACGGGGCGTGCTGGGCAGAGACGTGGTTCGGGGTGAGCAGGGCGGAGGACGGTCTGGGAGCAAAGCAGGAGGAGAGCGAGCTGTTGTGGTTGTGGCGGCGCAGGCCAGCAGCGGCGGGGTTATGGTGGTTTATAACGCTGGGCCAGCAGGGTTTTCCGGCCAGAGTGGGGCAGAGCGGGCGCCCAGCAGAGGCAGCTTTGGCGAGCACGGCAGATGCAGTGCGCAGCGCGGCCAGCATGGTGACGGAACAGGGACAATGCACAGACGAGCGTCGGGTCGATGATTCGGGTGAAAAGCACAAAAACAGCAAGTGGTTGTAGAGGAAGACAACGAGGGGGCCACGGCTGGAGCGGGGTCCTTTTCAGAAGCCTTTGTGGTGACAACATCATACGACGACGAAGTCGATCAGGACGATCAGGTCGCCGCCGACCGGCACGCAGCCAAGAGTTAATTCTTTTTTTTTTATTGTGCAGAATATAGCAGAATGGCGCCTGTTTCCCGGCCGTCCGTTTTGACTCTTCGCCGTGTTGCGGCAAAAATAGAAAACAAAATCACACAACAATGCCACACGTCTCCCGCCTCACATCGGCATGGCCTCCTCCCTGTCTCTGCCGCCCAGAACACTTCACGCGCAAAAGCCTCAAGCAAACGATGCTGTCCGTTGGGATGGGGGAAGAGTCCGAGAAGCCTGAGAGGCCCGAAAAGCCCAAACACTCTCCTCCCCCAGCCTTCCCCCCCTGGACCTGCGGTCAAAAAATAAAAAAGATGTAGTATTTCTTTTTTTCGCGTATTGTTTGTTTCCGCTCCCATTTTTTACCCGGATGCTCCAACCCAAAAATAAAGAGCTCTTTAGTCCTTGACCTTCTGGGTACCACGCAGCAGACCCGTTCTCCGTGCAGCAATCAGACCGGCCTTCTGGCCCTGGGTGGCGTATCTGGAGATGGTCGACGCCTTACCGATATGCTGGTGGTTACCACCACCGTGAGGATGGTCGACGGGGTTCATGGCAACACCACGGGTGCGGGGCCAGTTGTTGCGCTTGACGGCGAACTTGTGCTTGGCACGCGAAGCCTCTGTACGCAGGATGCGCGGTCAGTACATGGATCCAAATATCGCTGGGAGAGGAAAGTTGGGGAGGGGGGGGGGGGAGGGGGACGCACTCAGCAGGGGCTTGTCTGTACGGCCACCGCCGGCAACAATGCCGATCATGCCGCGGGCCTTGCTGCTGACGACCTTCTTGGCGCCCGACGGCAGCTTGATGCGGGTCTTGCCCTCGTCGGGGTTGTGGCCGACGACGGTGACGTAGTTGCCGGACGTGCGGCCCAGAGCACCGCGGTCACCGGCCTTCTCCTCGACGTTGGTCACGACGGTACCCTCGGGCACGGAGCCCAGGGGCAGGATGTTGCCGACCGTCAGGGTGGCGTTCTTGCCGGCGTAGACGAACTGGCCGGTGTACATGCCCTCGTTGGCGATCATCGTCTCGGTGTGCAGCTTGAACCGGTAGGGGTCGCGGAACGAGACGCGGGCCAGGGGGGCGCCGCGACCGGGGTCGTGGATGATCTCACGGACAATGCCGCGGATGTAGCCGTGGCGCTCGGCAAAGTCGAGCGTGCGGAACTTGGCGGGGTTCTTGCGAAGACGAGTGATCTGGACGAGAGGAAAGGTGTGTCAGTGTCCGGACCGGTAGTCGCCCCCCTCCATTCAAGACTGGGACTTGGCCCTCCCATTCTGCCTTCTTCTGCCCTCTTCTGCCCCCTGGGACGTGGTGTCAAAAACGTACGGCCTTGAAGATGCCACCAGCGCCCTTGCGCTGATTGCGAATAACGCGACCCATGGCTCCGGATTCTGGTGTGTGATCGGGTTTCGGAGACCTGCAGAGGGAGAGAGAGAGAAAGACGGCACAGTTAGACAAGAGTTGCTTCCTCGCACTTCCACCGTAGTCGCCGGAGCTGTCCAAAAACGCAGCAGCCCAGTTCGTCAACGAAGGGGACACGGCCAAGAGAAGAAGAATTTCGCCGCGCAGCCCGGACCAAAAAGCACGGCACAACGACCGCGAAAAGCCCCTTCCTTTGTCGGTTCCTCGAAGACGAATGCAGTGCAGCGAATGGCCGTCCGACAAGAAACAGCAGTGTGGTCGTCGCGGGGGAGGATGGTGGTCGCTTACCCTGTTCGGTGGTGGTGATGGGGGGAATTGGGTGAGAGGAGGAAAAAAGTTGGAATTTTCGCGATGCACCCGCTTTGTCGATTCTTTTGGCCCGGGTGGACCACACCAAAATGGCCCACGGCCACACGAAATTATTTTTTCCCCCCCCCTTGGGGCTCGTTAGCCTGGGTCAGGGCTACCACCTCCGCCCTACTTTGTTAGTCATCCTAATTTTTCTGTCCTGGGTTTTTCGCCCTAAGCTTCCTGTCACGTGTGAGGGCCACCTCCTACAATTAGGTAATCGTTGCTTCTGTGTGGGGCACGGGCGAGTGGACCCCCCATCGCTCTTGGCACGTGCATCGGGTGGCCCACATTTACAACCTCACTTCATGGTCCCGTCTCAGTCAAAGCCTTCAGCATATTCTCGCGATGCGTCGTTCCTCTGCTCTCTTAACGCGAGTATGATTGCTAGGGCACTGCTCCAGGCGAGTTGAAGCTTCTAGACAGAGGGGAAAACACCAGAATGATCATGGTCCTCCAGGCTCAGCGCCGGACTCGGCCAGCTGGGCACAGGTCGTCCGCTCAACGTTTGTTGGCGCTCAGCAGCAGCATCACCCCCGACTTTCCGCCATAGCGCATACAGCGAAGGGAAGGCTCTCAGTTAAGATGTGGGACATGAGATATCCCGAGGGGGGGGCCGTGGTGGTGGCTGTGGTGGTGGCTAAGAAGGTGGCTTGTGTTGCCAGTTGGCGGTCTCCATGTCGAACTTCTGTCCCTTTCCGTCCCTCGACGGTTCCTGCTGGAACGAAGCCTGTCACTTGCCCTCGAGACCGTCTTCTCTCATATCTGCGTTTCGTGCGGCCGTGTTCATGTCCTCTTTGGTAGGCGCTTCGCCTCTTTCCCGCCTTCGTGCGTCGATTTTGTCGGATCATGAGATCTGTGACTGACTGGACTCCAAAGAGTCGGCCATCCCATACATTGTACATTCTTGTGCTTTCTGTGATGGCTGCGGCGGGCTTTCGCTCCTGAAAGGAAACTTGCTCATGGCCATCCTCGGCCTGCTGCGCACCGCCCATATGGTCACGCTGACTCCAAAGTCTCTCTCGGCGGAGCTGGGCTGTTGGTCATTGCACAGCCCCTCAATCAGCTGCACACACAGCAGTCTCGTCATCGAACTGGCCTCCGGCTCGTGTGCTTTCTGAGTATTTAACTCATTTAAATTACTGGTACTACCTCCTAGCCCATTCCTTGAGGATTTCACCATTTGCTGAAACTACTTTCCCGCCGTTCTTTCCATTCATGAGTCTTTCTTTCACAACGAACTTACCACTACGCTCTGCCCTTTTGAAAACCACAGAGAAGTACATTTCAGCAAATCTTGAAACACCGAACTTCTGCAAGGATGAAGCAACATATAATGCAGCTCGCCTCTCGCCTCCGGCCAGCAAAAGAAACGGGTGCCAAGAGCAACGACGACAAGGACTCGGACAAGCTCCCGCCTTACACGCTATACGCCCCTCCTACAGACAAGACCCACGGCGACGTCCCGGCCGGGCTGCCAGAAAACGTCACCGACATCCACAGAGCTCTACAAGCCATCGCAGCCGTGTGCCCTCGCCAAAAATACATCATCGATGCAGCAGAGGCCTTTGGCTCGTACCTGATAGCCGTCGACACCACGCCCAAGCGAAAGCATAGGGCTGCTGTGGCACGGACCTTGGCAGGGGTTTTTGTGGCGGTGTTGGATAGGGCGGCGACACTTCCAGGTGACGGTAACGTTGTTCAGTGGTTCATCGTCCAGACATTCTACTTTGAGTCGCTTTCGAAAGCAATCTGCGATGCACCTTGGGGCTACAGGAGCCAGATTCGAAATGGGATGGAGAAATCACGTCAATTGATCTCTTTGGCAACCTATATAAGACGGACTCAACCCTCGGCCGCTGCCTCGGAATTTTGTGCCATGCTTTTTCGAGTGGGCCATGCCATAGCCAAGCTGGCCGTTCCTGCAAACCACAGGCCGGGCAATCACGTTGGCGAAGCGTACTCTGCAGCTATCCGTCAAATCGCGAACGAGATGGTAGGCCCTACTAAGCCATAAGAAAACTGATAATAGGAGACAGACCCATGAGCGGGGAGGCACGTATTAGGAACGCCAAGGACTCAATAGGAGCAATAGGTTTCAAATTGTTAAGATGGAGAGGGAGTCTCAACGAATGGGACAAACGATTGTACGTTCGTAGCCCTTTGGTAAATACATTTGTCCGACACGATGCTTCGCAGAAATAATTTCAAGTTGTGTTGGGACTCGTCGCAGCCTCCCCTTCCCCAGCACCCCCCTCCCCAGCGTCCGCCGGCACCTCCACCTCCGCCACCGCCATCGCCGCTGCGTGGCCGTCACCACCAACGTTTCCCGGGGCGCTGCCACCGGCGTTCTCCCCGGCGGCGCCGGCCCTTTCCAGTCTCCTCAGCTCTATGTCGCCACGGTGGCGGCGACGCTCCTCCATCTCAAATTTTAGTAGAATAAGAGATACTGCGAGCGCAAGAATCGCCAGCACGATACTAATGACTCCGATGGCGACCCGCACCCAGGATGCCACCGTCTCTTGGTCACGACGGGTCATGACAGCTGCCAGCGGAGCCATTGCGCTGTGGCATTGCCGGTATGTGGTATGTGTGCGTGCGTGTATGTGTATTGGTTGTATGTGTATTGGCAGTATGTGTGTTGGTTGTGTGTGTGTTGGCTGCATGTGTTTTGGTTGTGTGTGTGTTGGCTGTATGTGTTTTGGTTGTATGTGTATTGGTTGGAAAGAGAATGTTTACGTTTCCATCAGCACCAAAGAAGACAGCATGTACATTCGAACGATAGAACATGGGTTGTTCCTTCCTTCCGATCCCTTTGCATGGTCCTTCTGTTCACTTTGAGCTTTTTTTCATGTTCTTGTTTATACAGGCAAGAGCGAACCACAAGATCTAGCATGGAAGTCGCAAACAGGGAGACAGGTCGTACGGAGAGAGGGCGAACAATACGCTTTTGCTCTTTGTTATCTCGGTTCCTCTTTCCCTTCCTTGCGACAAGACGAGGAGATATCCATGTCCTTAAGGAAACAGCAGGAGGTAAATAAACAAAGAGGAAGCCACGAACAGGTTCGACTTACTGACTCGGTAGGAGCGATCAAAACAGACTATTCATGCCTGTCCTCCAAATACACCCCAGCTCCCTCGCTGTCGGCAAGGAAAACCAGGAAGCTTTGCTCTCACCTCTCCTTCACGGTTCCGTTTTCCAAGCTGTCAACCCTCATGATTTGGCACACCGACTGTCGTGAAACGATCACAGCCACCACCTCGATGCTTTCACCCCTCGGCTTGCCTTTTTCGTTGATTTCTCCTCTTCGTGCCATCTGTTTCCCTACGTCTTTTCTTGACGCCGCCAATGGGCTTGTCTGCCTGGGCCGGCTGGCCAAGGCGTGTCTGAACAAGGCCGCCAACAACATGCGAGACAAGACGACCAACTACCTTGTGAGTTTCAAGACGGTGGCAGTGTCGCTTCTTTTGACATGGGCGTGCAGCTAACATCCCAGGATTTCGGCATGCCGGCCGCCGACTCTTGTTGGTTGGCTGTTTTCAAACCAGCCCGAATATTGCCCCAGCCTCAAAAGCAAGCCAGTGCCAAGCCAAATGTCGCCTTTTCTGTGTCCTCTCTCTCCAACACTACGTCCGTGGACGAGCGCAAGCATCTGTTCCACTCATGGCATACGGGGCTGTCCGCAACACGGCTGCCAATTATATGCCATTGGTTAGGGTCGTTCGCTTGCCACATCGCTGTGTCTCGTCTCGTTTCACCAACCAACGCGGTCAGTCTCTGCAGCCTCGTGATGTGTGTGTGTGTGTGTGTGTGTGTGCCTCGCCATTCTCTTTACAAGCGGATCGCTTCATTCTCCTTCTTTCTTTTTTTCTTTCTCCGCCCCTTATTTCTTCTTGTTGTTCTTCTCTTCCCTTCTCCACTTTATTGCTTTCTTTTCTCTTTATGCTGTCTACATGGCTCTTCCACAGCATGTGGGAAGCGAGAACCTACGTCTTATTATGGTAAGCACCTGCCTCTATAAATCCATGGATTGCCTGTATGGCTCGACTGACTTTTAGGCCTGGCATGATTGTAACGCATCTGAGGCCGATCAAGTACCACCCCGGGCTGAACCATAAGCCATGTCGACTTCACACCCTCTGCTGGGCAACACAAGTTCTCCTTTCACGAGCAACGCAGCATTCTCAAAACCACCTCGCATCTAGCTATCTACTTCTCTGCCCTGAGAGCAGATGCGCTGCTGCATCTGTCCTGTGTCTGCCTTTGATGCGCCACCGGGCAGCCACTGCGAGTTCGGATCGAATTCTCCCGACCAGCTGGCCGAAAGGACCACGAAACGCAGAGGGCGGACGGCTACCAAATACCACACGCGCGCCAGGAGCCATGTCTTCTAAATCAAAGCCGTTCGGGCGCCGAAGTATTGCCTTCCCAAGAGAGAAGTGGCCGCCGGACCAGGAAGGCCGTCGGCCTGCTCTCCTGGCGTCAACAGCAGGGGCAGAGGCAGAACGCATGTCCCCTTGCGGCGCATCTGGACGAGCTCCAGCGCAAGTTGCAAGGAGCATTGCCCCAGCAGGCAGTCTCACCGGCTGGGATGGTCTGCAGTTAGGGTTGGACCGGTTGAAAGAGTACCTCAACACGGCTGGCCTTTGCACAGCATTGTATGTAGAGTATGTAGCTGCTTATGTAATCAAGACGCTAGTGTTTCTGCGCCAAAAGACGATCTGGAGCAAAGAGTGTGGAGGTGGTGAGGAAGAGAGAACCGTGACAATGCTGCCCTGCGAGGGGACGACGGCCGATTCTCGTGGTGTTCTGCGTTTTGGGCGCAGTTCGTCGCCGTCACCGACCGTGGAGCATCTTCCTGCTTGGAGACGGCCAGGGGATGCCGTGGAGACGTCCACCACTGGCTGCTCTGCCTTCTCGTCGAGACAATGGCGGCCTGGCACTGATGGGTTTCTGTCATATCAGAGGGGGTGCAGAGGGCACACTGGGACGTATCCTGGATGGCCTGCAGACGCCTGAAAAGGCAGGATGATCTCCCTCGCCATGCTGGATCCCATCCTGATCCCGTGCGCTGTGGCGGGCTGGAGGACCGCTCGACGATGCACGACTGTCGGTCAGGCATGAACAATGCCTCGCAGGGACCCCAGGCACGCTCCGAACTCGCCAATCCGACGTGCGCAAAGGCCAGCAACGCGCCCCGTGTTATGGCTGGCGGCGGCCGGTCTATGGCGGCGCCTAACACTGCGGCTTTGTAAATAGCGGGTCGCAGTCGAATACGCAGTACTAAGAACGTGTCTAGTAATGTGCGCGGAGGAAGGAGCGCGGCTCTTTTAGTCCCAACCGCAAACCCAGGCCCTCTGCTCGACCTCGTAACCTCTCAGCCTCTTCAACTCGCCAGAACCGAGAACCACATTCTGTCCGTCGACCACACCGCCTCTCGTCCCGCGCCGCCATCCATTGCAACGCGGTTTCTCGCCTGCATTGCCGTTCCTGCGACGGCGACTCCAACGACACGCTTTACACCGCGCGCCCCCGCCCTCGCCCACGCTTGACGCGTCTCGAAGCTGCGCTGCACGTCGAACCCCACTCCCTTTCTCTCCTTTCTCTCCTTCGTTTTCCCTCGCCCTGCCTCTCCGTGTCTGTCTGTCTTTCGTTCGTCCGTTCTCCTTCTCCCTCTCCCACACACGCTCTCCCCGGCAGCACAGACACAGCCGTCCCCCCCGCCCCCAACAGCACCGCGGCCATGTCGGACGACGACTTGACCGACCTGTCGTCCCTTTCCTCGCTCTCGCCGGCGCCGTCCGACGACGAGTCCGACATCCAATTGCGCCCTGAGAAGGGCATCCTCAAGTTCTTCCACAAGGTGCCCAAGCCCAAGACGACGATCAAGCTCACAAGCAAGGGCAAGGCACCCGCCGGCGACGCAGCCGCCTCCAAAAAGAACAAGGCGGGCGCCAAGACCGGCCAGAAGAAGGACGGCGCCAACGAGGACTCCGACGACACCGACGCGCCGCCAGCGAAGCGCGAGCGGGCGCCGTCACCGCCGCACGAATATGTGCTGGCCGACAACCAGGACATTGCTGTGAGTTCTTTGGCGCGCCCCAGCCGTGAAGGCGCGACAGAGGGACCTGTGACGCGAACGGTCGCCTGTGCACAAAGGGGGGCATTGTGAGCTCTGCCTACGCGCCATTGGGGTCAGAAATGCTAATCCCTCCTTCCGCCGCAGTTCATTGTCATGTTCCGCAATCAATTCGCCGACGCGTTTCCCAAGAACATGGCCAACTTTGGTCCCCAAGAGCTCGAACGCGACATTGTCGACAGCGTGCCCGGCGATCGCGTAGAGTATTTTTTGTGTGCTCTGCTCAAGCTCCTGCTCAACCGCCAGCAGGATGTGAAGTGAGTGTGGCCTTTGCGCCTGCCCCTCCCCTCCCCTCCCCTCCCCCTCGCTGTGTGCAACAACTAATCAGGCCCTACGCAGACCCGGCCACTACCACCGCGCACTCGAGGAGGCTGTTCAAACGCACAAGTCGCAATGGCTGAAATCCTGGGGGGACAGCCCGCTCGCAGACGGCAAGACCTTCACAACCATGGCACCGGCCGAGCGCCTCGCCCTCCTCCGCGCCCTTGTCCTGTGGGCCATGTCCTCCTCCAAGACGGTCCGCGACCTCATCGAGCACGCGTATAAAGGCAAGCGGAAAGACGACGATGCCAACATCCCCGTCTCCATCCAGTCGTGGGGCAACGACAGCGACAAGCGGCGGTACTACCTGATCGAGGGCCGCGACGACACCTCGTTCCGCGTCTATCGGGAGAGCAACCCAGCCGGCTTCATCAACCGCACGTGGTGGAGCGTGGCCGGATCCATTGACGAGATCAAGGTGTTAATCGAACGACTCGAGACAAATGACGGCGGGCCAAAGGCGCGGAAGCTGGCCAAACGGTTAAGCGACGAGATTCCGCGGTTTGAGGCGACCGAAGAGGTGGGTTTCTTTTTTTCCCCATTTTTTCCTCCTTTTTTTTTGCTAGCTTTACTGCATGATATGGTGCCAGCCAGCACAGCCAGCGACCGAGCATGCTTGCTGACGAGCACAACACAGAAACGTCGCCGCCGTGAGTACCGCCAGCAGCAGCGCGATCGCTTCAAGCGCCCAGAGCCCGGCTTCTCGCTGTACGAAGGCCGCACGCGCGGCAAGCGGATAAAGTACACGTATTCGGACGACGAGGACTTCTGGACAGACTCGACGGGGCCGCGCCGGTCGACACGCCAGACGGGGACCCACACTCCTGCTGAGCAGCCCGTAACTACGGCCAGTGGACGTCAGATCCGGGCGCCAAATCGGAGCGGTGCGCTCAGTGCGGCTGCCAGCGTCCAAGGCGATTCGGCCGTCGAGGGCGACGCGGGCGATGGCGAGGAGAGGGAGCTGTCGGTTGGTCCAACCGGCCGGCCACGGCGGTCGGCAGCCGTGAACCACGGCATGAACGGCTGGGCGAAGCAGAAGCAGAAACAGGCCGACTACGACGAGTTCGATTCACAAGCGGAAGACGAGGAGGACGAAGAAGAGAGCGAGCCCGACCTAGGCGACGACGAAGACGAGGACGAGCATGTCCCCGACGAAGACGACGACGACGACGACGTGTTTGACCAGAACAAGGATGCCATGCTGCTCGACGACGAAGAGGAAGCCGAGCTCGCCGGCAGCGTCGTGGTCAAGCTACCCGTCAACGCGGCGGCGCTCGACCAGAAGACTGGCAAGTGGGACAAGGGCGAGGGCGAGGGCGAGGGCGAGGGCGAGGGCGCGGGCGAGGGCGTGGGCGGGGGCGTGGGCGGGGGTGTGGCAGAGCCCGACAAGGCGGCGGCGTCGTCTGCGCACCGGCTCTCCGGCGCCTCGACACCTGTCAACGGCAACAGCAAAGACCAGGACGACGGCGACGTCGATGTTACCATGACCGGCTCCATCACGCAGGGCAGCGACGTGACGGCGATATCGCCCACACAACCGACACCGGCCAGACTCGCGGACGCGCTGGCAGACAAGCCCGTGGCCGAGAACGGCGTGCCGCCGCTAAACAGCGCTTCCTCGCCAGGCAAGACCCTGGCTGCCGAGGCGGCATCGCAGGACGCGGCGCCTGCGCGTCTCCAGGACAGTGCTGGTGGCAAACCGGCACGCGCGGGGACGCCGGGCAAGGAGAACAGCGTGCCCGCAGCCGGCGGGGCGGAGACACTCGCGTTCCGGGGCAGCCCGGGGAAGACGCAGTAGAAGATGTCACACGTCCCCCCTGCCCCCGTGGGTACCCTTTTTCGTTGCTTGAAGGGCGCACCTGTTTCTTAGATCTTTGCTTTTTTTTTTATGTTACGTTTTTTTTCTTCTTTTTTCCGTTTCCCGTTTCTTTTCCATCTCTTGTATTGTTTGCGAGAGTGTTGCATGGTGGAACCTGGTTGAGAAAATGGGATACTATACGGGTTGCGTTGTTCCCGGGAGGGGGGGGGGGGGAACCTGAGAAGGCGTTTGTGCAAAAAGACAGGAGGGCTTGGCTTGTTGTGCATTCTTTGTACCATTGTTCTGTTTTTTTTTTCTCTTCTTTTCTTTGCCGTCCCATGTATGTCTGTTCGGTCATCCCGCTGTCCGCGCATAGGCCGTCTGCTGGCGGTCCTCTCTTGCTCCTCGCGGGGACAGACATGGCCTCCCTATTCTACATAGTCATAATATTAAAGAAAGGGCATACATTTTGGTGTTTCGATTCTTTATGTTCTTCGTGGGCCGTCGTGTCTAGGCTTGGCAACCAAGCCAGTTCCTTGTTCGTCTGTGAGCATACATGTTCGTCGCCCAGCCGCTTTCCTCCGCGTCCTCGGCTCTGCTTCCTGGTCGTCCACCCCCCTCCCCGCCTACCGGGGGGGGGCTACCTCCTGACCAGCGGCCGTTTTGCAGCCGAGGCCACGGCCGCGAGCTCCGCGGTGCCCGGGATCGTCCAGTTGTTCACGCCATACCACCACCGCCGCACGCGCGCGCCGGTCGACTGCCCGCTCAGCGTGGCGGTGCGGTTCCAGTACTGCCACCCGCACACCGCCAGGTTGTACAGCAGGCCCTGTGCGAACGGCATCAGCACCTGGTCGCGCACCGTCACCAGCCCCACCTTCCACCAGGTGTTGGCGGCCGCCAGGCTGCGCAGGTAGCTCTGCTCGAAGCGGAGGTCCGGCAGCGGCGGGAGCTGCTGGTGGGGGCGGTGGGAGGAGGCAGCTGCTGCTGCTGCTGCTGCTGCTCCTGCTGCTGCTGACGGATGGCCGCGCCCCCGCCCAAAACCGTACCGGTGCTTGTGCTGGTCGCCGTCGATGGTCGGGTCCCACGGCCGGATCACGCTGTAGGGGCCGTCTTCGTCGTCGTCGTCATCGTCGACGTCGTCGTCGTCGTCGTCCAGCGCATCCAGCTGGAGTGGATCCTCCTCCTCGCGCCGGCGTTGCCTGTGTGCCGCTTCTGTCCGCGTCTCGAGCACCACGGGGATGCGGGTGTCGGCGGCCGTGGACGGCGCCAGGTCACGCTCGACCGTCGGGTTGTGGCGGATGTGGGCGGTCTGGATGGTCTCGGCGATCTGGAGGGGGATCGAGTCGGCCATGGTTGGGAAAGGGCGTTTGTTTGGGTTGGCCCCCGTTGTGTGCGGGCGGCGTGCGCGGCTGTCAGCTGTTCGCTGCTGCTTGCTGCTCGCTCGGTCTTGTCCTGTTCGTCTCGGCTGCTCAGCTGCGGCTCAGCTGTTGCCATTGACGTTGCTTTGGCGATCTCTCGCGCCGCACCAGCGGACAGCGGCCGGCGTTGTCCCCCGGCTACGCGCTAATCCGTTTCGGGACCCTGGAACGTCTTCGGCTGCTGTGGCCCGTGCGCTTGCTGACTACTCATTCATGTGCGCAAGTATGTACGGAGTACAACAAAGTAAGAATCATCGCACTGGCGTTCTCTCCGTCATAGGGCTTCGGGCGCCAGATGACTCTACGGGGTACGGCGTATTATTACTGCCAGGCCCACGTCGTCACTGCTCGACACAACCCCCAGCATTGGTGCCCGCATTTAGAGGAGCGAAAAGAAAAAAATTCTCCCGCAGGCCAGGCCAACAACAACAGAACAGCCAGCGACGGGGAAAAAAAAGGAAAGAGCAAAAAAAAAGCAGCCCCGCCATCGCACCGCCCACTTTCCCTTTGCACCTGCCCGCCCGCTTTGCCCGCCTGCCTGCCCCTGGTTGTTCCTTCCTTGTTTTGCACTTGCTGTGTTGGCAAGAACCGGCGTCCGTGTTAGACCCTCCTTCCCTATTAAATTCTTTCCTCGCCCGAGCCTGCATTGTGCTTCCCGTCTCTCTCTCTCCCTCTTCTCTCCGCCACAACCAAAGCTCTCGAGGAGGAACAAGCAGACAGCACCGAAACCTGCGCATCGTTTCTTCGTCTTCGTCTTCCTCAACCGGGACACGGCCTTTTTTTTCCTGTGCTTTTTGTCCTCCCTGCCGAATTTCCCGCTTTCTCGCTTCTCGCTTTCCCTCCCGCTTTCTCACCATCCCGCCAAAATGAGCGACCCTCAAGGCAACGAGGCCGAGAAGAACGTCAGTTTTGCCTCTCCCCGTTGGCTCTCCCCGCTGGCTCTCCGTCCTGTCCTGCGTGCTAACCCCTCCGCCAGATCGAGATATGGAAGGTCAAGAAGCTGGTCAAGCGGCTCGAGGCTGCTCGCGGCAACGGCACCAGCATGATCTCGCTCGTCATTCGTGCGTGAAAGCCCCATGTCCCCCGATCCCTCGAGATGGCCGAGAAGCCGATGCACGCAGACAGTTGGGCCCGGAGTGGGAAAACAAAACAAGCAAAACATAAAATGGCACAGCTAACAACCCCTCCAGCGCCCAAGGATCAGATCTCGCGGATCTCCAAGATGTTGGCTGAAGAATACGTACGGCCCACGGCGCTTCTCTTTTCTCTTGTGTTCTTTGCTCTGTCGGGCTTGGTCGCCTGCTAACACCCCTTGCAGGGCACCGCCTCCAACATCAAGTCGCGCGTCAACCGTCAGTCGGTCTTGTCCGCCATCACGTCGACCCAGCAGCGCCTCAAGCTCTACAACAAGGTCCCGCCCAACGGCCTCGTCGTCTACTGCGGCGAAATCCTGACCTCCGAGGGCAAGGAGCGCAAGGTCAACATCGACTTTGAGCCCTTCAAGCCCATCAACACGTCGCTGTATCTCTGCGACAACAAGTTTCACACCGAGGCGCTCTCCGAGCTGCTCGAGTCCGACCAGAAGTTTGGCTTCATCATCATGGACGGCAACGGCGCGCTCTTCGGCACCCTGAGCGGCAACACGCGCGAGATTGTGCACAAGTTTTCCGTGGACCTGCCCAAGAAGCACGGCCGTGGTGGCCAGTCGGCGCTGCGTTTTGCGCGTCTGCGTGACGAGAAGCGCCACAACTACGTGCGCAAGGTGTCCGAGCACGCAGTGCAGAACTTCATCACCAACGACAAGGTCAACGTGGCGGGCCTGATTCTGGCCGGCTCCGCCGACTTCAAGAACGACCTGAACGGGTCCGACATGTTCGACAACCGCCTGTCGGTCAAGGTCATCAAGGTCGTCGACGTGTCCTACGGTGGCGAGAACGGCTTCAACCAGGCCATCGAGCTGTCGTCCGAGACGCTCGGCAACGTCAAGTTCATCCAGGAGAAGAAGCTGATCGGCAAGTACTTTGAGGAGATCAGCCAGGACACGGGCCGTGTGTGCTACGGCATCGAGGACACGCTCAAGGCTCTGGAGCTGGGCGCCGTGGAGACGCTGATTGTGTTTGAGAACCTGGAGATCACGCGGTGGGTGCTCAAGGACAGCAGCGGTGGCGAACTCGTTGTGCACACGACCAAGCAGCAGGAGACCGGCGACCGCGCCATGTTCCTGGACAAGGAGACGGGCCAGGAGATGGAGGTGGTGTCGCAGGAGTCGTTCCTCGAGTGGATCGCCGAGCACTACAAGGACTTTGGCACGGCGCTCGAGTTCGTGTCGGACCGCTCGACCGAGGGCAACCAGTTCGTCAAGGGCTTTGGCGGCATCGGCGGCCTGCTGCGCTACAAGGTCAACTTTGAGCAGTTGATTGATGTCGACGACGACGACGACTACTACGACGATTGACAAACTGATTCCCTCGTGCACAACGAGGGACCTGTGGCTCAAATGTTTACAATGAGTGTTGCCGGCACCGCCTCCTCGAACAGCAACAACAGCAACACCGACGACAACGACGACAACGACGACAACGACGACAACGACGACAACGCCGCTACCACCGCGCTCACCGCCAGCCGCGCAAACGAATACAAAGGCACGACGGGCCATCCCGCGAGCAGCAGCAGCAGCAGCAGCGGCAGCAGCAGCAGCAGCAGCAGCAACAACGGCTACGAACCGTCGCCGCCCCATCCCGGCAACGAAGCCGCCGCCCAAACCACGGCATCGCCGTCGTCCCGCAACCACCGTCCCAAGCCGCACAAGCGAGGGGTGGGGGCAGCGAGCGCGGCACGCAGGGGTCGGCACGGTGGCTACCAGGTGACCCGGCCCAGCCCGCTGCGCTCCGTGATGATGGCAACGTAAACTTGAGTCCCAAGATTGAAAAGGGTAGGTGCTCCCATCCTTTGTGTGAAGCCCTTTTGCTTCTGCCGTTTCGGTGTGCTGAACCCTTGTCTAACATGGCGTCAGATATGGTGTTTCGATTTTTTTTTCTTCGAGGGGGAGGTGTGCGCCTGCGTTCGATGCGCGTTGGGGGTCTTGTGGTTGCAGGGAGAAAAGAAAGAGAAAGGGCCGACTGAAGGGCAGACAAAAGGAGGGCTGCATGGGACGACACTGAATGTCCGTCAGAAACCCTAAACAGCCGGCATTGGCCGTCAGTAGCCCAATTCTATGCGATGCTCGACACCCTGGCTAGGAGTCTGTGTTTTGTGTCTGTCCACGCATGTTCTGTCAACTGTACTATGTAGGGCGTAGGGCGTTGGAAAAGGCCGTCGTGTGTTATTCGGGATTTCCCCAGCAGAGTGAGACCCACTAAATCGTACCCAGTGCTCCAGCCTTCCCAGCGTCCGCTTCGTTAGCACGTCTTTTTCGCCATTTTTTTTAACGGCGGCCGCGCCTTCCCCTCACTGGGCCGTAATCCAAATTTCGAAGCACAGCGTCATTCTTTCTTTTTTTCTTTTCTTTCTTACTTTCGTTTTTATGGAGAGAACGTGAAAGAGAGGCTTCGACGGGGCTCAGTATTTTGTCCATCCGTCCGCCCTCTCACGACAGCAACCACCACCAATGGCGCGGCCGGCCGTCGCCTTCCTGGGGCCTGTTGCCTCCTACACGCACCAGGTAGGGTTTTTTCTTTTTTTCATTCTTTTCTTTTCATTCTTTTTTTCTTTCTTTTTTTTCTTTCATTTTTGTTCCACCCTTTGTTTCTGGGTTGACTCGTTCCGGCTCGATCAGGAGACTCCCCCCAGCCTTGCTGCATCACATCTGTCAGATTCTGTGTGCTTTCATAAAAAAAGGAAGAAGAACGAGGAGACGAAATAAAAGAAGAGCACAGCTGACACTGTCCAGGCCGCCACTGCCGTCTTTGCTGGCCCGGGCTACGACCTGTTGCCAGTGTCCACCATCAAGGGTATGTCTCTCTCTCTCTCTCCCCCTGTCTCCCTCTCTCTCCCCGCCACTGACCGCCCCGCAGACGTCTTCGAGTCCGTCCGCAATGGCGCCGCTGCGTACGGCGTCGTGCCGTTTGAGAACTCGACCCACGGGCCCGTGACGTTTACGCTGGACGGCCTCGCCGACCGCGACGGCGCGTACGGCGACCTGTCCGTCTGCGGCGAGGCCTACCTGGCCGTGCACCACTGCTTGCTGGGCCGGCGGGCCACCACGGCCCCCGCCTCGTCCGCGTCCTCGCCCTCGCCCGCGCCCGCGCCCCCGCCCCTCGGCCACATCACCCGCATCTACTCCCATCCGCAGGCCTTTGGCCAGACCACGGCGTTTGTCGGCCGCCATTTTCCGTCGGGCGACCGCCGGCCCGAGATGATCGACGCCAGCAGCACCAGCCGTGCCGCGGCGCTCGCCGCCGCCGACGCCTCGGGCGCCAGCGCGGCCATCTCGAGCGCGCTGGCCGCCGACACCACGGGGCTGGACGTGCTGGCGCGCAACATCGAGGACCGCCCGGACAACACGACGCGGTTCTACGTGCTGCGGAAGCAGCCGCCGGCGTACACGCCGTCGGTGGTGGTGGCGGCGGCGGCGGCGGCACCAGCACCAGCACCGCCACCAGCA
Organism: Ophiostoma pallidulum; assembly: GCA_019925425.1. Lineage (NCBI taxonomy): Eukaryota > Fungi > Ascomycota > Sordariomycetes > Ophiostomatales > Ophiostomataceae > Ophiostoma > Ophiostoma pallidulum. The sequence goes on from JADHKO010000113.1 coordinate 16,666, forward strand.
CCGCCACCAGGGGGGGGCCAGCAGCACGCGGAGCGCCCCAAATCCCTCGTCTCCTTCACCGTCCCCCACCGGAGCCCCGGCGCGCTCGCCGACGTGCTGGACTGCTTCCGGCGGGCGCGGCTCAACCTGACGAGCATCAACAGCCTGCCCAGCCTGGTGCGGCCGTTCCAGTACCTGTTCTTTGTCGAGTTTGAGCACGCCGGCGGCCGTAGCTTGCAATCGCAAGAAGCACCGGCATCCGAATCCGAATCCGGCGCCGAATCCGAAGAAGCCGCGCCGTCGCCAGCAGAGTCGCCCGACGCGCGGGTGCAGTGCGTGCTCGCCGAGGTGGCCAAGGTGGCCGAGACACTCCGGCTGCTGGGGACCTGGAACCGGCCGGAGCCATTGTCGCCCTAGCAGGAACGAGATGAAAAAGAAAGAAAAAGAGAGAAGGGGGGGCGAGGCAGCTGCTGAAAAAAAGGGTTCAATATAATCCTGTGCACCTACGACGAGATACTGGATATCACGGGTTTTCTGCGGAGAATATCATTTTAAGCATAGAGAGAGAAAACAAGAAGACGAAGGAAAGAAGAGAAACAAAAAAAAATACAAACAGGGGAAGAGGAGACGCCGTAGAATGCCCCATCTCGCAACTCGGCCTGCTCGCCGTTGGTCTGGCCAGCGGAAGAACCGTTCCCCACAATTGGAAGCACCCGACCTGCATCAAAGGAACCTCCTCTCCTCTTACAAGCAAACGCCATAGAAAAAGCCAACGTCCTCCCCCAAATCCCCAACTTGTTGCCATGTGAATCTCGCCCTGCGTCCCTTCGTTCTCCCTCCCCCCCTACCATCCTGTCCCCTCTGCGTGCTGGCCATACAAGCACCTCCCCCCCCCCCTCCTCCCCCCAACAGACATGCTCCCGTTCTTACCACCGCCGGCCTCCGTGGCCCGCCGCGTGCGCCTGTCGCTCGTCGCGCGGCCGGCCGCCATCACAGCCGCCGCCACAGCTTCGGCCTCGGCCTCGGCCCCGCGGCCGAGCCCCGTCTCGGCCGCAGCCGCGCCCTCGCGGGGCCGCAGTCGGCGGACCGCGCAGCAGCAGCCCCTGCTGGCCGACACCCTGAGCGAGACCCACGTGCCGCACCGCTACTGGGGCCGCAAGTCCGATGCCGAGCTGCAGCAGCAGCGGGCCACGGCCGCCGCCCGCGGCGAGCCCATTGACGTGGAGGCGCTGCGCGAGGAGCTGCGGCGGCGGCCGCACCACGCCACCTACGACTACCTGCAGCCCACCCACGACCACCTGCTCAACCTGGCGCTCTGGGACGTGCTGCCGCCCGAGGCGCGCAGCGGCGACATCCCGAGCGCGGCGCGCGCCGGCGACGTCGGCGACCGCTTCATGCTGCCGGTGCACGCCTACCGCGGCCCGCACCTGCCCTTCATGCCGCACGGCCACCAGCTCGTCTACTTCCCGCTGCAGAAGCCGCCGTCGCTGCTGCTGCCCGACGGCACCGACCCCGCCCAGTCGCCCGGCCCGCCCTTTGTGCGCCGCATGTGGGCGGGCGGCTCGCTGCGCTTCAACAACCTCGACAAGCTGCGCCTCGACGGCCGCCGCGCCGTGTGCGTGGAGCGCATCGACTCCAACTCCATGCGCGTCCGCGGCGCCGTGGGCCGCGAGCGCGTCTTCGTCGACGTGTGGCGCCGCTACGGGCCCGTGCCCAACGCCCACATCAGCCAGTACAGCGGCCGCCAGGTGCGCGACCTCGAGTTTGCCGTCGAGTCCGACCCGGCCATCGAGGAGCGCCGCACGCTGGTGTTTATGCGCGCCGACCACAGCGCGCGCGCGCACGCGCCGACGCAGCAGCCGGGCCAGCCGGGCCGGCCGAGCCGGTCGGGCCAGAGCGAGGATGCGGATCCCTTTGCCGTCTTGCAGAGGGCGCAGGAAAAACCCGCCGCAGCCGCCGACGAAAAGATCCTCAAAGGTGAGCGGGCGGCAGATTGAGACACCCCCCCCCCCTCTTTCTTCCGGTGACTCTTTTGTTTGGGCCCTTCTTTCTCAATGACCGCAGGGAGATGACGACTTGGCTGACCACAAGAACAACCCCCACCCCCCTCACCCCCCATATAGCCCCCTTTGAGCCGGAATACAGCTTCAAGCTGACGCCCACGCAGGCGATGCTGTTCCAGTTCAGCGCCCTCACGTACAACGCCCACGCGATCCACCTGGACCCGGCGTACTGCCGCGAGGTCGAGGGCCACCGCGGCCTGCTGGTCCACGGGCCCCTCACCCTGGTCCTCATGCTGGCGGCCGTGCGCGGCCGGATGCGGCAGCTGCGCGACGGGCTGTCCAGGCTCGAGCGCTTCAACTTCCGCTCCATCTACAGCTTCGACTACCGCAACCTGGCGCCGCTGTACGTCAACGAGGAGCTGCGCGTGTGCGTCCGGCGGGACCGCGAGCTGAAATGGGGGCGGGGGCTCTACAAGTGGGACGTCTGGGTCGAGAACCACCGCGGCGGCATGTGCGTGCGAGGCAAGGCCATCACGCGGGGCAAACCGCCCCGGCTGGCCGAAGACGACGAGTGGGAGGACGACCCCGACGAGCGCGACGAGCTGGACGATCTGGACACCCCCGACGACATCGACCGCCTCGAAAAGGCGGCTATAGTCGGCCAGTAGTCCGTGTGCCGTGAAGCAAGAATTGTATGTGAAAACCGAGTAAGAAACACAAGATCCAATAGGCCAACAAAGTAAAATGTGTGTACATTATCCAAATATTAAACTTGAAGTAGCCGTTCATGACAATATGCACCTATGCTGTATGTGTATAATATGCCCAGTGGTGCCCGTTCTCAGTTCGCCTGGAATGCCCTGTAACCAAAATAAAATGTCCCTCTCCCCTTCTCCAAAAACGGCACAAAACAGTAAGAAGATCCAAGCAAAGTGTCGTCCAAAAGACGAGGAAACTAATGGCAGATATACAAAGAAAAGAAAGCAGAGAAAAAGAGGAAGACAGTGCCATACTCAGTTTTGAGGCTTGAGACTCCTGGGTCTCGCCACCAGTGTCTCTTTCTCACGCCTCCGTGCAGATGACATACTCGGTGCCATCCTCCATCGTGAACTTCTCCAAAATGTTTGCCAAGTCGGGCTCGCCCATAAATGCCTTTTCAATAAAGGCGCTGTCGAGGGTGCTCTCAATGTTGGTGTTCAACGCAACCAGGGGGGTCATCGGCAGGTCCCAGCCGGGGCTGGTCCCATCAACCGGGCTGTTGAGTGCTTCGTCGTCTTGCGGCACCTGGTAGGGCATGTCTTCGGTGATTTGAGGTGCCACCATGGCCGAGCTCACGGACGTCTGCCGTGCCTTGGCTGCCCCAAACGCCGACTGTGCCAGTGGTTCCAGAAGCGGACCTTGGCCAAGCTCATCGACTTGATCCTGCATCTCGGACTGCTCCTCCTCCAAGGGTGTCGTCGTGAACATGACCCCCTCGGACATGCGAAGTTGGAGGCTGGGCCAGCCTCTTTCGCCACAAGTGTCGTACGCCTCATCAAGATCAAGAACACATCGGGTATCCTGCTCCAGCTTTGTTCTGTTGCGCGACGTGTGCGCCACGATCTCTGCCGCGGCGGCCTCGAGCTCGTCCCGAATAAGTTCCTTCTGCCGCTCCAGGCCAAAATCGACAGCAGCCTTCTTCTTTTGTTTGGAGCCTGTCGTCTGGGGTGGCAGTGGCGGCGGCGGGATCTCTTTCACACAGAGCTTGAGTGTTTCCTCCAGTTCGTCTTGGGAGAGCGAGTACACCAAAAGTGTGTCGTTGGCCTCAAGGCTCTTCGCCAGGAAGCGCAGGCTCGTTGCGTTGAAACCGTTGTCTCCGCAGTCGAGGTAGAGGAGCGCCCTATTGGCTTGGACGGCGGAGCCAAGCGTGCCGGTACTGTCGTGAAGTCTCTGGTTGCGGACCCGCAGGTGCGTAAGGGTCTTGTTATTAGCGAGCCCACGAAGAGCACGGCCAAAGCCCTTGCCCAACTGGCCGTCGTCCAGCTTGCCACAGTAGCCAGAAAGGTCAAGATACCGCACAGACCGGTTCTCCTCAAAGAAGCGCGCCAGAGCGTCGATGGTTTTGTCGCCGCATGAGTCGTCGGTCATCGGAACGGGTGCTGTACCGACCATGCTCAGGTAGTCGATAAACGGGTTCACAGTGAGCGCGCCGATGAGGCCAACATAGTTTGCTTCGTCGTGGAGCTCGACCATGTTCAGGTGGAGGCCAAAGCGGCCTCCCCAGTTGTTGTTGATGGCCAGGACGAGCTCCTCGATGCCATCTTCAAGTGGATTGCTGCTGATATGAAGATGAATGTCGTAAAGGCCGCCCATGGCACTAAAAATGCGGCCTGCATGGCGGCCCGTGAGTCCACAGTTGTTCAAGACCAGGCGTCGAAGAGAGTAACCGTAGCCGCCGTTCTCCATAGATGCCTGGCGGGCTGAAAGTGTCCGGAGGAACTTTTCGAGTGCTTCGATGGTGCTCTCGTTTAGCTGTAGGCGTGCAAAGCGTGGTTAGCGGACATAATTTAGGCATAGCTTCCGCGGGCGATGGCACGAGAAGACAAATACCAAATAGCAAAAAGCTTACTTTGAAGTTGGAGAGATCTAGCTCTTCGAGGTACTCCAAGCGATCGAGAACCTGCAGAGGCAGAAGTTCGCCCTCGCACGTGCCTGTCAAGCTGCCCGAGAGGTTTAGCTGTCTCAAGCTGCCAACCGACTCCAAAAACTGCTGGACCAAGGCGGCCGGGGCTCTGCCAAAGTTCTGGGACACGTCAAGCATGGCCAGAGTCCAGGCAGATTGGGAGAGGGCCTGGAAGAGTAGTTTCATGGACCCGTCAGTCAGGCCGCAATTGGCTACATCGAGAGCCTCGAGACTGACAGCATCCTGTGCCGGTGCGATAGTGCCATCCAACTGGTCACCAGATGATGGGGCGATGTAGGCAGCTAAAAAGCTCGTGTGTTAGTAATCAACAGTGTATGGAGATGGTTCCTTAATCGCAGCAGAAGGCACATACCAAGACTCTCAACATCGACATCCCCGAGAGTGCAGCCCCGGAGAAGCAGGCGGTTGCACCGAGTGAGGCCGGCTGCCAACAGATTTAGGATAGGAACCAGAAACTGAATGCTGCGGTTGTTGGGGCGTCCCGTGTTGACGGCAGGCAGGCAGTTTGTAAAATCAATTTGCCGGATCTTGCCTGATGCGAACGCCAAGGCATGGAACTCCTGGTGGAGGATGCTCGCCTTCTGGACCAGCGATGTCTCATGCGTGGTCAAGCAGATTCCTGCAGAGAAGAGCTCGTGTTAGTGTATGCATGGGACACAGTAAAAAGGCTGGAGAACGGTGCTTACCACTGCGGCTCATGTAGGCGACGCTGCCCCTTCGGGAGCTGTCATACTTGTCCTGGAGGCTGGAAATGTCCACATCACAGAACGACAGAGACTTGAAATAGTCGTTGTACCGCAGAGCGCGGAGAACAGCAAGGAGCTGCAGTTCATTGTACGTGCCACCATTGGTGGAAGGAAGCACGCGGAACTCGGGGGCGTATGGTGTGCGCCAGTTGATCTCCCAGTCGACGGGGTCACAGCGGTAGGCGGCATAGAAGGCAGACAGGGTCCTCTGAAACCCGCCAAAGTCCTCGCCGGCAACAATGTGCTGGGGCGTGGGAAGGCCGTTGACCCGGAAGATCTCCTGGGTCTGCCATGATGTGGGCCAGGCCGGCTTTAGAAACTTGTCGGCTTTGGTGAGCGTCAGGATGATGCGGCGGCAGTGGCGGCTCGACAGCTCGAGGCCAACGGGGCTTTTGAAGGGGTCGCGGAATCGCATGGCAAAACGCTCATCGCGCGACGACCAGTCGGCGCAGAAGGACTCGAGGGTCACGAGGCCGCAGGTCTGGTACTTCATCTCGAGCGCGGTCGACTGGATGGCGGATGCGCGGCTGATCTGGATAAAAAAACACAGGTTGACGCCGATAACCAGGTAGTGAGAAGAGACACCCTCGGGTTGGCCTTTTTTAAGCTTGTCGTCTGACTTGGACTTGGCACGGTCGGGTGCATTCCGGTAGACGACAGGGAAAATTTCGGGAATGGTGTTTGTAAAGCCTGGTTCTTCGGATTTGAAAACCTTGCGGATGCACTCTTCAACTTCGTAGTAGACACGTGAGGCGTCCGGCTGTTCCTGGTTCCGGATCTTTGCCAGAGAGGCGAGCGTGTCTAGGTAGTTCTCCCGGTCGCGGCCGTCTTTGAAATAGATTGTTGCGCTGCAGGTAGCAATGGCGGGATACGACAGCCGCCACCAGATCTCAATGCCAAAGGGGGGCCGCAGGGCGTCGGTGCGGAAGGCGGAGATGACTGCTTGCAAGGGAATGACGTGCAAGGGGTCGGCGGGCGGCAGCAGCGACGAGGACTTGGGTGCGGAGGGACTGTCTGGGCTCTGAGGAGCAACATCGGCTAGCTGTGGGAGGGCGGCAAAAGCATCAACTTTGTTCCTGAAGATGATGATGTAGTCGGCGGTCGTCGCTACGTAGCCAGCACGGTTCGCGTACTTTGACGGCGGCGAGTCTGGATGGTCGAGTGTAGTGTGCATCTCGACGGGCTGGATTCTCCAGTCAATGACATTGCTCGAGGAGCTGCCGCTCATGGTTGTCGAGGCGCGGGACATGCGGCGGAAGACGTCGGAGCCCGTCGACCCGCGGCGGCTGTTCAGCTCATGGCTGGACGACATGCGCTTGTGGGACTTGCGGAGGACCTTGCGGGGGAGCTGGGACATGAACTGCTGCTGGGGCGACGAGGGGGACGTGGAGTCGGGCGTCGTAGCTGCCGTGGCCATGGAGGTGGACGAAGAAGCGGCGGACGGCCGAACCGAGGACGTGGAGCCCCGGCTGAGCGACCGCATGGCCTTGAAGAAGCCGCTCTTGCTGCTGTCGACAGAGCTTGTGCGGGAGCTCGCAGACAGGCCGGTCACGTCACTGTGTGATTTGGACTTGTTGATCGCCGTGGCAGCAGCGACGGGTATTGCGCTCGTGCTTGTGCTTGGGGTTGAGCTCGTGCTCGTGCCCGTGCTCGTGCTTGTGAAGGTAGCTGACGGAGACACGGGAGAGAGCGGCGAGACCGGGGTGAGGGCGAGGGAGGCGGCGGACGGGCCTGTCTTTTGCGAGCCATTGTTTCTTTTCCAGCGTAAGATGTCCATGTTGAGAGGCTCTTGGGGGGGGGGAAAGAGGGCAGCCCGAGTTGATTGTTTGGTTTGGTCGGGCGTGGGCCTGCGATGGCAGGGAGACGGCCAGAGCCTTTTTGTTTTCTTTGCCGGTGCTGTCGGAGCTGTTCGTATTCGAGGTGTTGCAGTCGGATGTGAGGGGGTGGGCTGTTGGTGGGAAGCTCTTTGACGTGCGGATCGGCGTCAGTCAGCACCAGAGCAGGGGTATTTGATGGCGACGAAACCCGGATGACGGCATTAAAGTAGATGGAATAAAACCAAAAGATCGCAGACAAGAGACAAGAAACAAGAGACAAGAGACAAGAGACAAGAGACAGGAGACAGGAAACAGGAAACAAGAGACAAAGGACAAAGGACAAGGCGGGAGAGGACGGAGGCCAGAAAGCAGCAGACAACAGGGGAGGCTGTTGCGGCCGCACCACGAGAGAGGAAGACGAAGAGCAAGAAGACGGAGGAATGCAGATGTGTCTCGTCGACGGTCGCGGACGCTACTCGACAAGAGTCCAAGACAGCGGCGACATGGGCGAGGATGGCGACGTCTCGGGTTGCCAGGCCGTTTTCCCTAGAGCGGCTCGTTTCTTTTTCTCTTTTTTTTTCTTTTCTTTTCTCTTCCCGTCTTTCTCGTCCGTCTCTCGGGACGAAGTGGTCGCCAGTCAGGTCGGCAGGTCGGCCGGCCGACTCAGGACGACAAGAGAGGAATTTTCCCCCCTTCGTTTTCTTTTTGGGTGCGGCTTTGTCCAAAGCAAGACAAGTGTCTCAGCCGCATGGCGGTGTCCGACGTGTGCCAGAGATCGAGTGAGACAGCCGAAAACGGGCGGCCGGTGGGCAGGGGAGCACAGGCGTTGGGAACCCGAGGGACCACGCCGAGGCCGAGAGGAATGGAGGGGGGGATGGCGGTTGCAGGAGAAGAGGGGGACGAAGAACAAAAGGGAAAGTGAAGTTATTCAGAAAATCAGACGATGCGGATGCGAACGCCCAGTCTCCTCGCGGGAAGGAGCAACACGAGCGACACGAGGAGGCCAGGCCAGGCCGATAGCACCTCCCATACGGAGGACTTGTACTGCATACCGCGGTCGTAATTTGCTCCGCAAAATCGAGGGCTGGCCAAAAAAAAGCAAGGAAGGCGCACCTCAGCTGTCGGTGTGCTTGCCGTATTTTCCCTGTTTTGGTTTAGTGGTGTTGATGAGGCAGCTCGTTAGTGCCGGTTGCATGCAGCGCTTTTACGAGGTTTCCCGGGCAAGTGCGCGGGCAAGGACAGGGAGAGACGGGGAAGGCACGACGGCGGAAGAACAGTGAGGAGGAAAGAGCCCAAGAAGGAAGGGACGTACGACGTATGGAGTAGAGGATGAACTGAGTGGGTTTCTGTTGACATTTTGCCCTTTTGTCCTTTTGCCCTTTTGTCCTTTGGCCCTTTGGCTCTCTGCCCGTTTGCCTCGTCTCCCTATCGTGCGCACCAAGCATGCAAAAAATGTGTTTTGTGGCACGAATCGCCCGTTACGATAAGCTATTGTGTGGTATCAGCTGGGCAGGCCACCGTGACGATGAGATCACCAGCAAAATGCGCGATACAAGCACTTTGAAAGTGGGCAGCGCCCAGCCCGGTCGGGTTTAATATGGGGCAGTTTCTTTTTCTGGTGCTTTCTTCTTTTTTTTGGCGTGGGATCAGTGGCTGGCCGATGATGTTATCGCTCCCTTGGGCGGGGCGGCACACTGGGGCATTGGCCAATGGAACCGGCGCGGGGGAGCGAGGGCAAGCCCGCTGTGATGGCGGCCGCCCACGACGGCAGCCAGCCAATCAGAGGTCCGAGGCGGTCGGAGGAGGCAGTCGCACATGCACGCAGCGACTCGAGCAAAAGCACGGCGACCAGCGATGCCCCACTTGCGTCTTTGGCGTGGAGACCGCTTTCGTCCAGGTCGCCTTGGCAGAGCAGCCCGCCTGGCATTCAGCTGTCTCAGCGACCGGTAGCGGCGACGATCACTCGGCTCTCAAAGGACGAATATCTCGCCGTCGGAACGCAACAAAAGAAAGTCGGAAGCGTCTCTGAGGTCTGTCGGTTCCCCCACGCTCGACGGAAGGGGAGAACGAACAGGAGGAGGACGAGGCGGCCTGCTGAGGCGACGGCAGACGTAGCGATGCACGGGATGGAGCAAAAGGTCGGCGGATGCTCCGTGCAGGTGCGTACTCGTAGGGCCTTACGTAGTCTTACTTGTCTGGAGCCCACACTGTGGGGTGCGCCCGGCGACGGACGGCGCCAACGCCGTTGCTTTCAGCATCGTGAGACGACGGAGCATGAGTCCAGTCCACGAGTCCACGAGTCCACGAGTCCACGAGTCGTGCCCGGACGTTGTCAACACCAGCCAGCCTCGTGTCCGTGTTTTGTCGAGAACCGAGCAGCCCCTCGGAACGAACCCGCAGAGACAACAGGCCGCGAGTTCACCGCCGGCGGCAAGTCAGCGTCCCACGCATTCCTTTGCTCGTACTTTGATCCTTGTTCTGTGCGCGCTGCTCGTCCTCGTACACGTCCTACCGCTTCCGTCGGACGAGCACTACGACGTCCGGCGCGTCTTCTTGGTTCTCGCCGCGCGCTCGTGTTTCGAAACAGACAGGCAGCGGCCCTGCGGACGAGAGGATGCAGACGACCAGCACCACCTCCAAGATGCATGATACTCGTATGTACCAGGTACTCCGTATGCACGACTTCTTATCTTGCTATCCACCTGGCCGCCCGTGGGTCGCCGGAGAAAGTCCCTTGCAAAATCGCCGCGGCTCACAAAAGTCCCCCGATGGCTGCTGGGGCTCCACGTTGCCCACTCGCCGTGGCGATGCGTCCCAGCGGCTGCACCGAAACGCGGCAGGTTTCAGGATGGGAGCCCCTTGCGGTGACCTTGCTTTCTTTTTTTCTTTTCTTCTTTTCTTCTGTTTTTCTGTTTTTCTGTTTTTTCTTTTCTTTTTTCTTTTCGTCTGTTTTTCTGTTTTTCTTTTGTTGCCCTTTTTATCTACTTTCCCCCTTCCTGTTTCTCTTTATTTTCATATGTCCCCCCCTCACAATCCGAACCAAGAATGCCTTCTCGTCTAGAGCCGCCGCCTATGCTGCTGCCCGGCTGCATTGACAGCCCAACCCGCCACTCCCGCCACGCCCATCACTCCCACCAACAGCCCGATTGGCTGTGCCGCCGGCATAACCCGTTTCTGTCACAACCACCCTGCCTATCATCACATCTTCACCAGTAAAGATACGTACATAACAGAGGGGCTCCATCCAACCCTGGCCTCGCCCTCCTTCTCGTGCCGGTTGGCCGTTTTTGCCCACCTCTACTCCGGACGCATACTCGTATGTATACAAAATTGTAAGGGACTTCACAGCAACGTCCTCGTAGCAGCCCCCTCGTGCCTCGCCGCTGGCCGTCCGTCGTCTCATCGCCTCCTTGCCTCCTTGCCCTCGCGCGTCTTTGCATGCCAGATCGTGGCCTCGTCTGGCCTCCCACAACACTCCCCGGCCCCTTCACCACGACAAACGACGCATCTTTCCAATCGAAACAAACATCCAATCGACAGAGTCTGCCGTGCCCACCCATCTGACGCTCTCGGCGCCCCAGAACGATTGGTTCGCCCATCTTAGCACGCGGCAGCCAGCGTGTTTCATACGCACGGCGCCAGTGGCGAGCTAGCCTATGAACACCCACCCAGTCCCCCGTCTGCCTGTCCTGTCCCTCTGGAAAAGCGGCGAAAGCGCTGGCCAGTGCTGGAGGAAAGCAGGAAAGCGCCTGCCTGCCTGCCTGCCTGCCTGCCTGCATTGGCCCGTGCGCGTTTCCACGTTTCACACCTGCTGCCGCCCGACAGAATGCACGAGCGAAACGGTGCGTCTTCCCACACTTCTCATTAGAGCTCGTCTGACAGGGGCGGCCACGCCGGCCAATCGCATCCCGCCGTGGCCATTTTTGTTTAGCCGTGCGGCGCGGGAAGGACGGGGGGCAGAGAGATGGCTGCTGGGAGAACCAAGTACATACGATACGATACGATGCGATGCGATTCGCGTGAGTATTATACGAGACTCTGTTATTGTTGTTGCGTCACTGCAAATCAGGACGCCAGGAACAGGAAGGAGCAGACGGGAAGAAAGGGGGGGGCTGCTCCTTCCAGTTCCGTTCTTCCATAGTGGCCGCGTGCCAACAATATGGTTGCCGGTCGGTCACAGAACCGCCGGGCCAGACAGACCGCCTGTTGAAGAAAATGCGCCCCGGACTGCAGCGGGCGCTCGCCCTAGAAGAATTCCGCAGGCCCCGTAATAACCCCCTTCTCTATAAATTTTCGTCCCAGAACCGGGCCAGAGAAGGAGCGCCGCGCTAAAATCTGAAGCAGTCGCCCCTTCCCTAGACGCCAGGAACAGGAAGGAGACAGGACCAAGGAAAGAGATCGTAGGGAAGGAGCAACGGGCGAAACCCCAGAGCACCAGCCAGTGCATCATCGCCAGCTCGCCCTCGTCCACTGCAAATTTGCTTCACCGCGGCGCCTCGCGTCCCCCTTTTGCCAGAATCGACCCCAGGGCCAGCCCACCACCGTTGCTGACGCTGGCACACCGCAGCACCTTTCGACAGCGTCCCGGCTGTGCAACGAGTTCTCGCCTCCATCGACCTCCTTTTCATCCTCTTCCGCCTCTGACCCCCCTTCCGGTTTTCTTCTCTTTTCTTTCTTCTTTCTTTTCCTCCCCTTCCCCCGCGGCCCCCCCGGTTGGTTTTGTTTTTTTTTTTTTTTTATTTCCGCGCCCCCCCCCCCCCCCCCCCCCCCTCGCCGTTTCGCTTCGCCTTTCTCTCTCCCCTCTCTTTTGTCTCCTCTCTTGCTCGTCGCTTGCCCTTCCACTGGTTCCGTGGCCTTGCCCTGCGGCAGCCACCCGCCCTTTTCTCTGCACACCCTCCCCCGTCCGTCACCCCTGTCGCTTTCTTTTTTCCTGACGTTTTCCTTTCTTGTCGCCTGCATCCCACCCTAGCCTCTGCACCCCCCCCTCCTTCATCTTTCTTCTCTTACCCCCCCCTCTTCCTATTTGAAACCCCGTGCACCCACGTCTTTTCGCCGCGCCCTGCTCCTGCTGGGCTTTTCCCTCTTCTCTCCCAGGTCCGTCTGTGCCCTCAGGCCACGATCTCGCGTGCCTGGTCCGACGTTCGCGTCTTCTTCGTCTTCCTCCTCTGCCCTTTTGTCTCTTTTTGTTTCGGTCAAAGAGCTAGGAAGGTCGCGTCGCCACCACTCGACGGCACCACTCGTTTCTGGATACATATTCAAAGTCCGCCGGCGGCCTGAAAGAAACTCCCCTCCCCGACCAGCCTTGCACAGAGTCGAACGCAAAAGACGGCCGCCATACCGCAGCCGTTTGGAACCGAAAGACACTTGTTCTCCTCGCAGGAGGACGGCCGACAGCTTCACGACCCCGTTCCCTTCGTTCCCCTCGTCCCCCCCTCGACATCTCACAAGATGGCGATGCTTGCCGCAAAATCGCCCTTCCCCCCCTCGCTCGGCGGGCAGGCGTCCTCCGGCCTCGTCTCCAACATGCCGACGCCCTCCGCCTCCTATGTGCCCACCCAGCGCGTGCTGATAGCCCCGGCGGCGACAAACCAGTCGTTCGCGAGCCCAACCGACTCGGAGTTCTCCGACAACGACGGCCCCGACTCCGTGAAGAACTGGGACGAGGACCGCGTGTGCGAATACCTGCGAAGTGTCAAGTGCGGCGACTATGAAAAGACGTTTCGCAAAAACCACATCAACGGCGAAAACCTCCTCGAGATGGACAAGGAGGTTCTCAAGGAGATGGGCATTGAGAAGGTCGGCGACCGTGTCCGTCTGTTTCTCAGCATCAAGAAGCTGAGAACGAAGACCTACGCAAACCAGAAGAAGCGGAATAGGGTATGTGTCTTGCTGGCTCCATTTTTCTTCCTTTTCTTTCTTTTTGCCCGCCTTGTGTTTTCGGTGGCGAGTCGCCCCAGGTCCTCCGCCGTCTGCTGTTTCGTTCTCCCCCCTCCAGCTCGCCCTCTCACACGCAATGTATAGGAGTCTTTCGGTGGTCTGGACATACAATACGTCCCTTCCTCGGGTTCCCCCCGCCCCCTCAACTCCGGTGCCAGCCGGCCAGCAATCCCAACACCTCCTGCCAACAAGCGGTACTCGCGGCAGGTGGACCTGGCCTCGCTGGCCCTCGAGGGCTTTGCTGGAAACTCCTCGCGTCCGAACTCCCCCCTGAACAGCGCCGAGCAGCTGCGCTCTGGCCGCCCGAGCAGACATCCTACCCCGAATCCGGCCTACTCTGGTCAGGCGCTGGCTGCCGCAGCAGGCCGCTTCCCTGCCCCCTCCCCGGACTCTCAGCAGTCTAGCCGTCTGGTACTGGCCCACTCGCGAAACAACTCTAGTATGGATGGTTCTCTGATGGCTGCTCTACCACAGAACCAAGACGTGATCCGCGTGATCTCGACCCACGGCGTGACCAAGGTCGTCAAGATTGCCGACTGCAAAACCTGCGAGGAAGTCATGCGCGTCACGCTGCGCAAGTTTGCGCTTCGGGAAGACCACGAACGGAACTACTGCTTCTGGGTGTTGGCCGGCGTTGATCCAGACCCCCACCAGTGCATCCGCCTCAGCGACACCGAGCTCTGGCGCATCATCAAAGACCAGAAGCGTCCCGAGAGAAATCGGCTCATCCTCCGCCGTGTTCCCGCCGGCGAGCCGGGCCAGCCCGAGCTGGAAAGAGCTGCTGCTATCGCCATGGAGGAGATGCAGCAGAGCCACAACCAGAGCCTGACATCCGTAGACAAGCGGAGCCAGCTCAAGGTCCAGAAGGTGTTGGGTGAGAGCTGGGACAGCTTGCAGCAGTCCCAACCGCCCCTGTCGCCCGTGACCTACCAGGACCAGGACCGAGAACGCAATGTGAACAACGCGGCACGAGACCTCGAACGGCCCGCCCCGGCCGAGACCCCCCGCCCGCCCATCCGCAGGAAAGGCGTTCTGCGGCAGTTTGGTGGTCTACGCCCGCCCAGCGAGCTCATTGCCTCTGACCTGACGACCTATTTCCCAGACCACCCCCGTGAAGACATTGACCGAACTGCGCGGCTGTCCATGAGGCGGTCCGCCCGCCTGAGCAAAGTGAACAGCCGCCTGAGTGTGGCCAGCAACCTAAGCTTTGCGTCCAGCATCCAGGACGCGCCCCCCATCCCCACCATTGCCGACAGCTGGCTAAATGCCACGAGCCAACTCGCCAAGATCCAGCCGCGGGATCAGCGCAGCATCCGTGCGCCGCATACCTACCGTGACTCCATTGCCTCATCCATGCTTGACACGCTCCAGGAAGAGCAGTCGCCGCTCGAGCCCAACCGCAAGTCCTACGTCTCCTACGCCGACAGCGGATCAGACAGTGCGGCAGTCAGCATCACGGACCCCGACGGCAACCTGATTCGCCACAGCTTTTATGCCGAAACTGCTGGGTCCGGCTCAAGCTCGCTCAAGGAGGTGAGCCAGGCCCTGGATGCGGACGGCGAGGGCGCTGACTCGGAGCTGCAGAGCTTCCTTTCCGGAGAGTCCTGGGACGAGAGCAAGTGGATGAAGGGTGCGCTTATTGGCTCCGGTTCATTTGGCTGCGTGTACCTTGCCCTCCACGCCGTGACGGGTGAGCTTCTGGCTGTCAAGCAGGTGGAGATGCTGTCGGGAGGTGCCACGAACCGGACCGACGCGCGCAAGAAGAGCATGATCGATGCCCTGAAGCGCGAGATCAGCCTTCTCCGCGACCTTCGCCATCCCAACATTGTGCAGTACCTCGGCTGCGGCTCGTCTGCCGAGCACCTCAACATTTTCCTCGAGTACGTGCCTGGCGGTTCCGTGCAGACGATGCTGAACTCGTATGGCGCTCTGCCGGAGCCGCCGGTGCGCAGCTTTGTCCGCCAGATCCTGCAAGGCCTGTCCTACCTCCACGACCGCGACATTATCCACCGCGACATCAAAGGCGCCAACATCCTGGTGGACAACAAGGGCACGATCAAGATTTCCGATTTCGGCATCTCGAAGAAGCTGGAGGCCACGAACATCCTCAGCGGGGCCAACAACAGCAAGCACCGGCCGTCCCTGCAGGGCTCCGTCTTCTGGATGGCGCCGGAGGTGGTGAAGCAGACGAGCTACACGCGCAAGGCCGACATCTGGTCGCTGGGCTGCCTGGTCGTGGAGATGATGACGGGCACCCACCCGTTCCCCGACTGCACGCAGCTGCAGGCGATTTTCAAGATCGGCGGCAGCAAGGCGGCGCCGACGATTCCGGAGCACGCCAGCACCGAGGGCAAGCTGTTCCTGCAGCAGACCTTTGAGATGGACCACAACAAGCGGCCCAGCGCCGACGACCTGCTGGCCAGCCCCTTCCTTACGCCGATCACGTGAGAAGATCGACTGGTCGATTTTTCTGGGTGGTTGACGACTGCGTTTTTTTGCAGCTGTGGTTCTCCTGTGATGTATTTTCTTTTTTTTTCGTTTTATATCCCTCCCAATGCCATAGGAACCCAGCCTCCCCCTCCCCCCGCCACCCCCGCCGCCCCCAAACGAAGATATGAACGCCGCAGAAAGGACCCGTATACCATCAGCATGTGAGGAGTTGGGATCTAATAAACATACACAACATTTTATATACGCTTAATACCAATGAACGATGGCAAAGACAAGGGGCCGCAGACGTGTCATGTGCATGGTCCAAGGCATATCGTGCCAGTAAGCCGCCCACGGCATGCTGATGATTGCTGCTGCTGCGGCTTCGCGTCGATGTGCTCTGCGTCCCACGCGGTGGCTCAAATGTACGTGGTTGTCTGCTAAACGCTATGTGCAAAGGCATGTAAATGGAAAGTGTACACCAGGTAATTATGCCGCATGCCAAAATGGGCTTCTCATGATCCACCAGAGTCCGAGTTCAGCGTCACAAAACAGTCGACAAATGTTTCCTCTATGGAAAAAAAAAAGCAAGATAAAAAAGCAGAACAAAACTCCGTCCCCTCCCGTGATATGAAAAGACGCCTTTGCTGCAATGCTATAAAAAAAAAGGACAGCCACCAACACCAATCATGTTCTTGGGCCATTCGATATAATGAGACCCCTCTGGACTGTTGTTCCCCCCCTCTCTTTTGTCGGATGGTGCCCCAAAAATGGAAAAGAAAGATGGTCGACCATGTCTTTTCTTCAAAGCAAAAAAAAAAAAAAACTCCTTTTCCCAGATGCGGTTGCTGTGTGAATAAAAAGTGCACACCCCCAAAGCACACGAATGATAGGTGCCCAAGAGAAAAAAAAAATCAAAATCAAAACAGAGCAACGCCGAGGCCGACCATGGCTGAGGACACCAGTGCCACCACCATCACGGCCAAGGCGGCACCTCCGGGCTGGCCAGCGAGGGCAGAGGCAGCACTCTCGGCGTTGCTGTTCACGACCGTCAGGCCGGACGTGGCGGCAGCGGCGTTGGTGACCGCCGAGGCGTCGGGCACGCTCGTGGTGCCGGTGCTGATCTCGACGACATTGGTGGCGGTGGTGTTGAAGACGGTCTGCGCCAGGGAGATCTCGTTGTTGTCGAGGTCGTAGACGACGTACGCGGAGCGCAGGAACGTGTCGCCCAGGACGTTGGTCCCGCTGCCGGCGGGCGCAATGCCGAACAGGCACGCGGTCTGGCCGTTGCGGAACGTCGGGCGCTTGCCGCTGGACGTCACCAGGTCCAGCACGAGCTCGTCGGCAGCCACGGTGATGGTGGGGCTGGTAAAGGTAAAGGAGACGCTCGCATTGGCCTTGTTGGCAAGGGAGCAGGGCACGTAGGCGACGCCCTCGGACGAGTCGTACGTGGCGCCGACCGTGTCGTAGATGGTCTGCACAATGGCGTCGGGCAGGTAAGTGAGAGACGAGCCCGAGTCCAGCAGCACGGCCAGGGCCATGTTGCGTGCAAGGGTGGCGGAGCCGAGCGCCAGGCTGGTCAGGGTAATGAGGAATTCCGAGTAGACGCCGGCCTGCTTCTGCACGGGGAGCGTCTGCAGGGAGCCCGAGTACTGGGCGGTGTCGACGCCGCCAAACAGGATGCTGCCGGTGTTGGCGTCGAGGTCGTTGAGCCACAGGCTGTACGAGTTGCTCTGGATGATGCCGTCGGTGACCATCTGGGCGGGCAGGTTGTCGTAGGCGGCCTTGCCGGCACGTCCCACCTGCACCTCGTTGACGGTGTAGCCGATGCCGAGGATGCCCTGCGACGACGAGCTGGAGTAGCCGACGCCAAACTGCAGCTTGGCCAGTGTTGTTGCTGCTGCTGCCGAGCTGTTGGAGCCGATGCTGAAGGTGTCCGTGACGTAGTCGCCGCTGGCGCCCGAACCGTCAACGTACGAGATGTTGAAGTAGCTGCCCACGTAGGCATACGTGGACGAGTCGTTGGCCGAGTATGTGCCGGCAAAGGCGCACGACTGGGAAGCCGTGCTGCACAGGGCCGAGCTGGGCGTATTGACCCACAGGTCACTGCTGCCGGTGTCCAGGTGCAGACGGAGGGACTGTGCCGGCGTCCCCAATGTGGCGTTGACAAAGTAGAGCGTCTCCTCGTTGTCCAGGCTGGCTGTCACGGTGGTTGACCGGCGCCGCAACCGGTCCCGCAGGACGGGATTGCTGACTCGCCTCCGCTCGGTGGACATGCCGATGACGCGGGCCGGGCCATCCGTGCGTTTCTGCAGGACAAGGCCGTGTGCGGCGGCTATTAATGAGGAGGCCAGGACGGCCAGCGTTGCTGGCGACTTCATGGTCGGCGCGTGAGGACGAGGCCTCGGGGGGGGGGGGGGGATCGGAGACGTTGTACCCGCGGGGCCCGGTCGTTCAAGGAAGAAAGGACTGGGCGGTGACAGCACGGATCAAAGCAAACAAGGTGCTGGAGAGCAAGAGTCGGGCAAACCAAGGGAGAGGAATGAGAGGAAGCAGAAGTAGAAGAAGAAGAAAAGTAAAAAGAAGAAGCACTCTTTTTGAAGGGTGGACCAGGCTGGGATTTATGAAACCAACCGACGGCGGGTATGTAGGGTAGGTACGGAGTATAATCAATATAAATATAAAAATAGGAGAGAGAAGGGAAGAGGAAGGAGGAAGGACGAAGGAGGATACCGAGACTGCACAGCAGGAAACGGACCAAAAAAGAAAACGAGACGAAGACGAACGGAACGGAAAGGGAAACCAAGGCGCAGGGGCTGTGCCAAGGCTGGAGGAGGAGCCACGAGAACAAACAGCCAAGCGTCTTCTTGGGGGAAGGGGAGAAGGTCTCGCCAGCGAGTCCCGCAGATGTTCATGCAGACCTGGCAGGTGGACCGCTGGGGCGGCTCTGGGGAGGGCGCAGGAGGGAAAGAGTGCGCGGCCAGGCGAGGCAGGCCAGGCGAGGCAGGCCAGGCGAGGCCGGCCAGACGGCAGACGGCTGACGCCAGACACCTGAGACGTCAGGCGGGCTCTGGAGAGCAGTCGTCTGCCTGCACGAGGAGCGCGCAGACCGCGTCAGCAGGGCTGGACGTCTTGCGACGATGCGTGTGCGGACTAGGGAGTCGGGGTGGCGGCCGCGCACAAGGAACAGTAGACGAGGGCTCGTCGAGGTTCAGAGCGATCGTGACGACCACCGTCGCCTCGTCGTCCTGGCATCGACGGCCAAGCGTCGCGACACTTGGCTGGGCCCGCCGCTGCTCTTGGAAGCTCTTGGAAACGGGTGCAATACGAGTCTCCCCCCGTGTCGCCTCCTCGCTGTCTCGCCTGCTGGGCCCCAAACCCGCGCGGTCGCGCGCCGTCGTGCGCCGTCGTCGTCACCTCGCACACAATCCCACACAATATTGCCATTGCCGTGGGGCCCGCCGTGCCTTGACTAGTTCTGGGCAGCGGCTTGGCCCTCTTGGCCCTCTTGGCCAGCCCGCTGGCGTCGGCTCGCATTACGAATGGCTACGAATGGCTTCGCAGACGCGCGGCCTGGCCCTGGCGGCCAGAGAGACACAGGCCGGAGACAAATGGCTGTGTCTGAAACAGCAGCCGTTGCCGTCCGCAGAGAAGAACCCCCCCTGTCGCGCCCAGCCAACCACAGGCCGCGTGCTGGCTGTTGGACGAAGCGGCGCATTGTGTCTCTGGCATGGCATTCTGGCATTCTGACACGCGGCCGGTGGAGCATCACACGCCTCCTGCGACCGCTCGAAATACTCGCAGGCCAGAAACAGAAGCCATGAAACGGGGACACGGCGAAACGAGGGGCGAGGGGCGAGGGGCGAAAAAGAGAAACGTGACCTTGTCTGTCCAAAGCACCGCCCGTCCCGTGCGCATGCTTATGCCTATGCTTGTGCTTACAGAGCGAGCATGCGGTGAGCGGCGCAGTGTTTCCGCCTCGTCATTTTCGCATCCCGCCGCAGCCGCGTCCTCGTCCTCGTCCCCGTCTCTGCTGGTCCTAGCATCGCTTCCCTCGGCGAACTTACGAGTAGGATACAGTCGTCACGGTTTCTGAGAACTCACAAAGGCCCTCTTGCGACTGCCGCCTTCATCCGGGCCGCTCAAGCATGGCTGATCATCACGGCCCGAGGCAGAAGAGAAAGACAGAGCGCCGGTTGGCAGCATAGTATTAGTAGGAACCCAGGGAGGCCATCGTAGCAGTAAAAACTACACCGTACACAACCCAGTTTAACCCCCCCCCTCCCCCCGCGTCTCCGAGGCCGTTTGTTATATCGCCCATTTGTTCTTGTCCTCGTCCGCCCGAATAAAAGGCTCATCAATCTTCTTGATAGCAAACTCGCTGCACAGGATACTAAACAAAGAGGGAAAGGGTGCATAGGTATAGGTCAGTAACGATAACGACGGAGAGGCAACCAGAGAGAAAGTGGGAGCTCCAGTCAGGAGGCGAGGGGGGGGGGGGGACATACCATGCGGACGCAACCAGCGCATCCAGCTCGGCCACCTTGGCGTCCTTCTTCGGCCCCGTCACCAGCCCCTTGGTGATCTGCACCTGCAGCTCCCGGATGCGGCGGCCCACGGCGAGGCTCGACTGCTCCAGCACGCGCCGCCCGAGGCAGTCCGAGTGGAACGCGTGCTGGCAGGGAAACACAAAGAACTGCCGGCTCAGCAGCGGCAGCCCGCACACGTAGCACTTCTCGCCGGGCTCCACGATCGCGTACCGGTGGTCCAGCGCCGCAATGTCCACCTTGATGTTGGCCGCCGTCTGGCTGCTGTCGTCCATCTCCTTCTTGAGCCCGTCGATCTCGCGGCTGTAGTCCTCCAGCGCCGCGCAGATCTCCTCCTTGAAGTCGTCAATCACCACAAAGTCGGGGAAGAACGGGATCAGGTCCTCGATCCGCAGCAGGTCGCACCGCTTCAGAAAGTCAATCGCCGTCTTGATGCCGCCGCTCGACTGCTGCGAGATCACCTTGCGCGCCACCGCCAGCCACAGCTTCTTGCGCAGCGCCGCGTTGCCCAGCGGCCGGTCCGCCACCACCGCCGCCAGCTCCACCGCGTCGTGCGACAGCGCCAGGTCCACCGCCTGCACAAACTGCCCCATGTTCGTGTAGATGTGCACGCACGAGAGCACCCGCTTGTACTGGATGCACAGCCGCAGCGCAAAGTCCGGGTCGAAGCGCGGCTCGTCGCCCTGCGCCTCCAGGTACGACAGCAGCGCCGTCTCGTCGCGCGACGGGTGCGCCGCGTAGATCGACACCATCGTGTTGTGCACCGCCGCGTCCGCCGAGTGCAGCTGGTTGATCACGTACTGCAGGTAGCGGACCGCCTGGTTCTGCGCCAGCGCGCCCTTGAAGTGGCGGTCGTAGTCGAGCAGCGCCGGGATCATGTTGCGCGGCTCAATGTTGCCGCCCTGCCGCATCAGCACGTCCACCAGCGCCGTCGACACGTGCGTCATGAGCACGCTGCTGTACCGGTAGAACGCGTCCGCGTCCGTCTGCCGCTTCAGCACCGCCAGCGCCTCCGTCCATCTCTCCCGCTGCACCCAGTACGACAGGACATAGTTGTAGTCGTTGATGGCGTCGGCAAAGAACAGCAGCTCCTCCTCGCGCCCGTGGCTGCTGATCACGTCGTACACCGTCTTGCGGTCGAGGTCCGCCTTGTGCTTGCTGACAAACGCCCGGAACTCGTCGCGCACCACGCCCAGCTGCGCCTTGGTCTGCGCCGGGTCCAGCGTCTCCGACAGCTCCGCCTTCGTGACGATGGTGTCGTCCAGCGAGTTGAGCTTGGCCATGAAAATCTCCACCAGCCAGCTGGCAACCATCACCCGCTGCATGACGCCCGGCCGCTTGTAGGTCGCCAGCTTCGCCAGCAGGTACTTGCGCAGCGCATCCGGCTGGTTCCGATCAATCAGGGTGAGCGCCACGTCCTCGAACGGCTTGCTGCTCTTGCCGTAGATGCCCGCCGCCTCGTCGAAGAGGCCCTTGCCAATCAGGTAGTCTCCGGACGCCGTGGCCACCGCATCGCGCTGTGCAGGCGTGTGGGCATACTGCATGGCCGCATCGAACTGCTGGAGCTGGAGCATCACCTTCCAAATGTCACGGTCCTCGTCGCGGACGACGACCTCGAAAATCTCCTGCGCGGTAAACAACCAAAACGTGCTCTTCTGCAGATCCACGCACAGCGCAATGGCCTTCTGGCCCGGGTCCAGGATCGCCTGGTCGTACACCACCGAGCCCGTCAGCCGGTTGGCCGCGACGACGCGGCCTGCAGACAGCCCAATGACATGCCACTGCGTCAGCGCAACAGCATCCATCGGCTCGTTGGCCGTGCGTCTCCTGCCCGCGCCCGCTGCATCTGGCCCGGCGGTCAGCTGCGCCCGGGAGATCATCTTTGCGTCTGCAAACACCTTTGTCCCGAGCTCGGTCTTTGGCGGCGCCAGGAGCAGTCTGCCGTGGTAGACACCCTGGGACGAGAGCCAGGCAAACGCCCGGTCGGGGACGGCCGCGTCGTACGGCCGGCCAGCTTCCGGGTCCGGAGACACGACGAGCGCGGACGAGGCGGCAGAGGATGAAGGCGGCGTCGAGGGCGGCGGCGCTGTGGACGCCATGGACGCCATGGACGCCAAGCCTGGTCCGGCGGAGGGGGGCGCCGCAGCATCGTGGATGACGGGCTGCTCAGACTCAAAAAGCTTTGTGTAGATCGAGCCGCCGCCTTCCTGGGCTCGGCCCACTTTGCCTACCCAGTGCAGCAGCCGCGTCGGGGTGCTGACCAGGACACGGCGCACTTGGTCGGACCGCCCCGGCAGCGCGTCGACCCAGAGGCCCGTGATGGCGCCATCCGGAAGACGCACCAGGTTCTTGATGTACTTGTCCTCCTTTCGGTAAAACTCGTTGGACGTCTCGAGATAGGTCTCGTAGATGTTGCCGTCGGCGGCGCCGATGAGGATCTCGCGCGTCGAGGCCGTGGGCAGCGCCGGGTTCCAGGCGATCGCTTGGACGGGGACGCCGCGAAACCGCGCGAGGGGCCGCGGCTGCCGCGACTGGGAATGCAGGTAGTAGCTCTCGCCAAGCGATGTGCAGACGATCAGGTGGGAGGCGGTCGGGTCGAGGAACATGCGTTGGATGACGCCGATCTCGGATGGACGTTTCGGGAGGTCGATGTCTGGCGCGCCAAGTCAGCAAGGGGACAGAGGTTTCGTCTTCGTCTTCGCCTTCCACACCTCGTCTCGTGTCAGTCCGGTCGCCTACCGTCAATGTCCTCCGGCCGGTTCAGGTCAATGCGGAGGATGCGGCCGTTGGAGAGCGCCAGCACAAGCACGTTGTTGGCGACCTGCGCCGCGACGAAGTTGGCGGCAATCGAGAACTGCAGCTGCACGCGCTGCACGTCGAAAATGGGCAGACCGTCGCCGTCCGAAAGGCCGGCGGCAGCCGAGAAGCTGCTTGGATCTAGAGCCATTGCGCGTGCGGTGGCATGCTCACACGGCCGTCCAGGAAAGAGGGCCAAGTGATGAGAGGAGCGGGAGATTGCTGTAGGAAGCTGTCTGCCCCCAAGGCACAGTGGTTGCCTCTGTAAGTCATGCAGTGTGGGTACCAAGGCGGTGAGCCGCGGCAATTTGGCGCCGCGCCTTTCTGGACCGGCCTGTCCCGTCCGTGTTGCACAAAGCATTGATAAACCAAGCTCTCCACGTCAAAGTCAACGTCATAGGCGTTACAGGCTTTTGACTTACACCGTGTGCCTCGTGCATCCAGGGCCTCTTTTGTGATAAAAAAAACGCAGCCAATTTAGAGTGGACTGTGATTCGTGTATTCATAGCTTACAAAACTGCCAACAACGCTACCCCATACATGCCGTGGCTGGTGTCAACACGGCCAAGCCAGGCATCTTGCCAGGCATTAAAAGACAAGGCCTCGCACCAAAGTGCATGTTGTATAGATCCGGCCTGGGTGTCGTTACGCCAAGCCCCTATGATGCAAGAAGAAACAGTGAAAGGTGCCAGTTCTTAGAAGAGAAAATGGGTATCTGCACAAAAAATATGAACGGCCATCGCTGCTGAATGCGAAAGGGTAAAAGACACCCCCAACCCCGAATGCAATCGTGAAACTGCACGTTGTGAGTCTGCCGCACACCGTGAATCTAGTCCAGATGACGGGCGGAGAACAAAGAAAAAGAAACGCCGGTGGAGAATGCATCAGAAGAGAAGGTAAGGATAGGGAGCATGCAAGACAAAACGGGGACAAGAGAAGAGAAGAAGAGAAGAAGAGAAGAAGAGAAGAAGAGAAGAAGAGAAGAAGAGAAGAAGAGAAGAAGAGAAGAGAGGAGAAAAAGGGAACGAACAAAGGAGAAAAGATAACAAAGGCGCAACTGGTCAACCGCCGATGGTGCTCTCATCGCCGCTGTGGTCGAATACTGGGGCAGAGCCGTTCTCGGCAGGAAGACGGGCCACATTTGGCTCGTGGTTGCTAGGCAAAAGGGCAGACTCTGCCACCGTGGGCTTCCGCGCTGTGAGAACGCGGAGAGACACCCTCAAGTCGTCCGCGGTGGCAGGGCCGAGTGCTTGGGCCTTGATCTCTTGGCAGACCCTGTCACACGCAGTGAGGGCATCGGCGGGGTCCCAGCCCATATATTTGGTGAGAAGCCGCAGCGACCCGGCTTCAACGAAGTGCAGGCAGGCGATAAGCCATAGTTTAGCGGTGGAGTCGACGAGCGGGTTGAGCGGGATGCTGTGCTCAACAACGCGGACATCGACAAAGCCCAGCCGCTGGAGCTTTTCGACGTCGAGGTGGTGTGTGCCACGACGTCGCCCTGCCTTGATCGACGCCTCGTCGATGGTACGGGTAAAGCTGTGGATCTGGGCGTCGGGCGGGAAGCTGGACAAAAAGGTATTTGGATCGCTGGTGTAGTCGTGGAAGTCGAGAATCTCCATGTAGCCGCCAGGTTTCAGACAAGCCAAAGTTTCGCGGTAAACAAAGTCCCAGTCGGCGAAAGCGCCGGCCATGTCCCTCAGGTGGACGAGGTCAATGGTGTCCGCGGGGCGCATCCATTCGATCTAGGGCGGCCACAGTTAGAGTAAAGATTAAAGAGGCCAGGAAACCCGGAAGACACAAACGAAAAGAAAAAAACGTCGGGCACAACGGGGCAAGCACGCACCTCACAGTCATCGACTTCGAAAAATACGTTATGCGGTACAGCAGTGGGCTGAATGGCTGAGATATCTACCCCGATAACTTCGCACGAAGGAAATGCCTCGCCCATGCCAATCGCCCACTCGCCAGTGCCGGTGCCAATGTCCAGGATATATTGCGGGTCATCGAGTGGAATGGACGACATCTTGAAGTCAAAGACATGAAGAAACACCTGGTGCATAACGCGCAGGCGATCCTGCTCGAGTTCATCGTTGGGAAAGATGTAATCGCCACAATAGCGGCGGCCGTTTTCGATGTTGTAGTCGAGCTCCTCAACGTATAAGGAACGGGAAGAAGAGTTTCTGGTGGTTTGAGGCAGAGTCTGTGAGCAAGCCGGGCCCAGAGGGGGAGGTCTTTCTGGGAGGGTCTTGAATGAAGAAGAAAATTGAAAAACAAATGCCGGCACTTACATGGTGGCCGAGTCGAAACGCTCGACCCGGTAGCGCATTGGCAGCGTAGGGTATTGACTGGCAGCATAGATCGACTCGGCCTCTTCAATGTCCTCATCGTCGACTTCGAGCACGTTCTCGGGCATATCTGGATCCGATTCAGGAAGAGGCATATCGTCCCCAGGAGGAAACGCGTGGTTCCTGTCTAACTCGTCAAGAAGACGAGGAAGGACGGCGGGCGTCAAGAAGGCACGATATTGGCTGTCCCCCTCCGCGTGTTCAAGATGAAGCAGCCCCTCCTGGTCCTCGTCTGGGTGTGCCGCGGGCGCTGCGCCGTTCGCAGCAGCCGTTTTGGCGCCTCCGTTGCTCGGTTCTGCTGGTGCCGCCGTTTCGGCGCCAGCAGCCTGGCCTTGTTGGGTCCGAAGGTCGTTCTGGTGGTCCAATCCATGGGCGTTGGGAAGCCTGTTGGCAGCACCGGCCCCCATTTCCTATCGGGCGACAGTCTTGGGGTTGAATGGGGTTTGGATACTGCAGAGCTTTGGGGGGTCCGAGAGACGAGTGGTTGACAGCTAGCGCATCGCAGGAAGGGAGGCAGAGAAAGACGGAGGGAGGAGGCTCCAAACCCAAAAGTCGTCGCCGAGAATTGCTGTGAGGGCTCTTGTGCGAGGCGAGTCGCAAAACGGAGGCGCAATTGGCTGGATTGGATCGCACAAGGGGCAAGGCTTTCGTGTCTCAGTGTGGCGAGAACGTTGCGGTCGAAGTCGGACTGGAGGTGGGAAAGGCAGAAGGAGGAGGAAGAAGAGACGACAATGTCACAGAGTCGACAGCAGAGAGGGCAGTTGGAGGGAAACAAAAGAGGGCATTCTCGGTCAGAGAGGCAGGATGCAGGCCAGAAAGAGAAGGGGAAGAAGGGAAGAAGAAAGAACGAAAGCTGGAGGCGAGGGGGAGGAGAGAAGGCAAGGAGAAGAGGAAGCGAGGAGGCGAGGAGGCGAGGAGGAAAGGGGGAGAGGAGGAGAGGAAATGGGACGACGGTGAGATGCCCGTTGCTGGAAAAAGAAAGCAAAGACACGGGCAATTATAAGACGGTGGGGAGCGACGATGCACTGCTCGGCAGACTGGACGATGCCTCGCACGCACACGTCTAACACGGCGCTGGGCACCTCGTATGGGGAGGTGAGGAGGCGCTCCAAGGCAACTGGGGCCAGCACAGGAACGGGGTCGATTCGCTGCGCGGTGCTTACCGGCTGTATTTCAAAACCCACTTGCAAGTCAATGTTTCCAGTCCCAAGGAGGGGAGGACAAGAAACAAAGGGTGGTAGGAGGTTTAGTGCGTCCGATGAAGAGTGACGGGGAGTTGGGAAGGGGGGGGAGAGAGAAGGGGGGGAGGGTCTACGGAGTAGGAGGGTCTGGGAGGGCACGGCCCTCGGGGGACACTCGCCTGAGCAGGGGGGGGTGGAGATGGCCACAGGAGAGACAGGGGACGGGGAGGCGGGCAAGCAGTGGCGAGGAGAGACGAAGACGAAGGCGACGAAGACGACGAGATGACGGATGCGCGGGTGCGGAACAGGGCGTGTGGAGAGAACACGAGGCGAGGGAGAGGCGAAGGAAGAGGCGGCTTCGGCCAAGGAGGAGGCGAGCCAGAAGGAGAACGAACATGTGAGACGAGCTGAGGAAGGAGGAAGGAAGCAGGCGGCGGGAGGAGGCAGGAAGGTGCGATGGAAAGGGGGGACGCTCTGGCTGAACGCGCCGGCAGCGCTAGCACCAGAAGGAACGTCGAGGGCGCCGCCAGGCGGGATACACCACGGCAGCGACCATGTTTGGGGGCGGTGTTGTGGAGCGGCCTCGAGACCGCGGTGTAATATGTCAGATACGGAGTACTGGTAAGACACATCCGACGGTCTTGGGAGATACGGGTGTGCAGCACGAGTCCTCATCTGTACGAGTACTCCGTACTTGCAAGATATATGCAGTACACCCCCCCCCCCCCACTAATACCACGGCCGGCCATTGCTTGGATACGGTGCAGGCGCAGGCGCATTGAAGACGATGGGGGCAAGAGCAGAGGTCGGGTCTGTCCATTGCCTCCTTCCTGTTCCTGGCCTTGGGGGCGATGGGCCGTTTACCTCACCACGCTCTGTGCGTTCGGTGCGTTCGTTCGTTCGTTCGTTCGCGCTCCTTCCCTCCTTCCCTCCTTCCTTCCTTCTCTTTTCTGCAACGCGTCCTGTCCCCTGTCGCGACCCACAGAACACCCATCGCTTGTACCCTGCCCTCTTCTCCTGCGCTCTTGCCCTCCTCCTTCCCGCCCCGGCGTCGTCCCCTGGTGCTGCCCTCCTCCGGTCCAACGTCGCCGCATCACGCTAAAAGAAAAGCGGACTAGCGGGCGAGGCCGTTCGAGGGCCCCTACAATGACATAGCGCGCGCCGTGGTGTTTTGCTTTCGGCGTGGATTCGTCCGTTTTGCTCTGCGCTGCCCCTGGGCGGGTTCCAGTTGTGCCCGCCGCTACGCTCCAAAGCAGCGTAGTGCACGATGAGAATGGGGAGGTTTCTCCGGGAGCTTGTCCTTGGGGAGAATCATTCCGCGCGTGGAGTGGGTATCGCTGGAGACGAGCATCTTGGAATCTTACGTCGCAGGAGGCACAGGGCATATTATGTACGAGTTACAAGGACGAAAGAGAAAAAGGGGGAATGGGGAGAGGGGAGAGGGGAGAGGGGTCATCCAACGGCCAAAAAGAAAAACTCCGCGCCCCGGGGGTGGAACGGCATGAGCCTCTGCTGGGCAATTCGTTGCGTTTCCTGCCAAATCGAGCAATTTGGGGGCCGTGGGAAGTCGAGGTGGTGCGAAGGGGGCGTGCGGTGCGGTGGGGGATTGGCAGCACCCCTGCACGCTCCCCCATCCCCCCCAGCCGGAAGCACTGCGCCTGTGAGCCGTGAGTCGGCGCAGATCGGTCGTGCAAAGAAGAAACCCTCCAGGGACTGGACAGCGACGGAGGCGCAAAGAACACAAAGAACACAAAGACGCCCCAACACAACATCACCCGTGCGACAGCGCGGCGCCCTGGGACCTGCAGAAGCATCCTGCACCGCTCCCAGCAGACGCGGACGGGGCAGCCGGAAGACGGGTCCTGCAGAGGAACAGGAACAGGAACAGGAATGCGGCGGTTGGGAGACGTGCGCTGCAGCCCGGGGCATGGCGCATGCGCAGGAACACCACCCACAGAACGGAGAATTGCGCTGCCGTTGCTTGTGCTGCTCGACGTCCCGACCGGCAAACGATTGGCTGCTCCTTTTGTGATCCTGTCGTCTGCTGTCCTGCGCCGCGCCGCCCCGTCCGGGTGGGACTGAACATCTTACGACGCAATGGACACCAGGGGCCACCGTGCAGGATGAAAGAGGAAATTGAGTGCGCGGGAGTGCGCGGGAGTGCGCGGGAGGGGCCATCGCGGCGGGCGAAGGGCCAGGCGAGAGAAGAACTAAGATGCGAGGATAGGAGAGGGAGTGGGGGCAGACGTCCAGGCGGACGAGCCGGGCGAATGGACGGATGCAGTTCCCCCCTCCGCGCGGTGCCAGCCGTCTGCCAGCAGTTGCAGGCCGACAAAGTGTCTTACGACGTACGAGTCTACAGAGTAGCCGCTCAGTGTTCTCAGCCAGCGTTTTGTGCATGCCAACGGCGTTGCCTTCTTTCTCCCTCCCTCCTCCTCCGGTCTTCGGACCGCACGCCTTCGGCTGTCGCTCAGACACCTCGCTATCAAGGTGACAACAAGAGGGGCGGCGACGGCGACCAAGCAAGGCAAAAAGCAAAAGGCACAAAGGGTAGCATTCGCAAGCACGGTCCGAGGTTATGCCTGTTTCTATATTTAATAGTGTACCGCACCCCGAACCGGCTGGTTGAGAGGGGGGGGGGGGAGGGGGAGGGGGAGCTGGGGAAGGACGATGGAGAAGAGACGGGCGCCTCCACTGCCGTCTGCCTGCAGCCATTGTGTCTGCCAGTCAGGGACAAAGAGCCTGCAGAGAGACCACCACGGCGACAGGACCAAAGCCACGGGAGAGGCAAAGGTCTGTCTCTTCATCGACGCCCTGGGGCTGTGCCAGCCGGACCCCGTGATGACCATTCTTCTGCTGCCCGAACTCCAGCGCGATGGTTGCTGTCCCGCTGAGTCCCATATTGACGTCTCGAATCCACGTTTGACATACACAACTGGGGGGGCAAGTGACGGCAGCGTGTCTAAATCGGATCAACACCAGTTCATTGCAGCCACGCCAGGCCCTGCCGTTGCCATTGCACAAGATGTGCCCCTGGAGCGTTGGTCGACAGCTCACAGGGACGATGCATTGTGCAGGTGCAGAACGAGCTCACCCGGGCACAGCATCCTGTCGTGTTCTCTGTCTGCGCAGCATAATATCGTCCCATCTCCAGAAGAGATGGCTCGCCACGTTTTGCTGCCACGTGCCAGTTTCGATGCGGACAGGTTGTTGATGCGGTTTGTGCATCTCTCTATGATTTCACAACTCAGCGGGCATTCCATACAACACAGTGCCTCTCCCCCCGGCTTTTCTTTTGTCTCCTTGCATTGCTGTGGCATTCCTCTCTCAGCGGCAATTCTTCTGTAGCAATTGCCAGAAAAAGAGTCTATATCAATGTTCAGAAACCAAAGAAGCAGAAATTAAATCTAGACCAAGAGTTACTATCCAAAAATATATATATAACAAAAAGAGAGAATCAGTTTGTATCAGACAAAAACAGTTCCACCGACAGCCTCTTTTACCCTATTATGTATGATATACCCAAGTGTTTCCACCAAAATCGTCCATCCAAGTCTGCACCGCCCTGGTACATCTCGCCCCGATCTCGTTGCGTCGTATCATCTTCTTCCGTTGGCAACCTCAGGCGGACCACACCAAAAAAGTCTGGTTTGGACGCGCCTGCCAAAGCGGGTAGATGCGCAAAGCAAGTGCCCAGCGTTTGCCGTTCTGGAGGTTGACTCACAGACAGCCACCCACACGAAAGGCTAGCGACGATGCTCGTCTCTCTCTCTCCCTCTCCCTTCTCTCCCCTCTCTCCCCTCACTCTCAGCGGGCTCTCCAGGTCCACCAACCGTGGTTTGGAATCAGGCGCTTAGGCAGAATGGCCGTTATGGGCAGTCGTAGCAGCAGCAGTGACTTGGCTGTCGGTCGGCTGCGGGGTGTCGGAGACCGGCTCCTTGTCGGACATGACCAAGCGGTCAACGACCATAGGGAAGGGGCTCAGCACCTTGCTGATGTTGCCCCACCACTGCTCGCCGAACTTCTTGTACCAGTCAACCGTGATGCGCAGGCCATCGGCAAAGCTGGTCTTCTGCTCCCAGCCAAGCTGGCGCAGCTTGGTGCCGTCCACTGCGTAACGGTGGTCGTTGAACGGCCGGTCGTGCGTGTACTTGACCCACTTCTTGAACTCCTCAGTGGAGTTGTGCTCGATGCCGACCTCCTTCAGCAGGTGGCTACACAGCTGCAGGTTCGAGATTTCGTCGTACGAGCCGACGTTGTAGATCTGGCCGATCTCACCGCGGTGCAAGATGGTGTCGAACGCGTCGGCAGCATCACCGGCGAACAGGTAGCGACGGGTTGGGCTGCCATCACCGTGCAGGACGACGGGCTCGCCACGGTTCAGCAGGCAGGTGAACTTGGGGATGACCTCTGCAGACAACCGGCATGTTAGCCCACCTTGCTTTTTTTCTCTTCTTCTAGCTCTAGGCAGACTTTGGCGACAAAACTCGGCCAGTACTGTCTTTTCTTTTTCCTTTTTTTTTGGGGGGGGGAGGGGGGGACATACTCTCGGGGTACTGGTGCGGGCCGTAGACGTTGTTGCTGCGCACGATGATCGCAGGCAGCTTGAAGCTCTTCATGTACGAGTGGACAAGCATCTCGGCGGCGGCCTTGCTGGCGGCATAGGGGTTGGTGGGGGCGAGGATGCTGCTCTCCAGCAGATCATCATCATCGTCCTTGACCTCGCCGTACACCTCGTCGGTGGAGATGTGGATGAAGCGCTTGATGCCAACCTTCTTGGCACCCTCCAGCAGGACGTGGGTGCCATAGACGTTGGTGTGGGTGAAGCCGTACGAGTTGCCAAAGCTCAAGTCGACGTGGGACTGAGCAGCGAAGTGGAAGATGGTGTCAATGTTGTAGCGTTCCAGGCAATCGACAACCTCGGAGGGGTTGGTAATGTCACCCTGGTAGAAGGTGAAGTTGCGCTTGTCGTTCAGGGCGCGGGTGTTGTTGAGCGACGCGCAGTAGTCCAGCTTGTCAAAGGAGACAATGTTGTATGCGTGCGGGTAGGTGAGGGTGAGGTGGCGGACGAGCCAGCAGGCACTGGAGGAGGCGCGCGTTAGGATGCAGCTCGACAACTGGGTATACGGCGGTCGTGGCGGTGACAGCAGCAGTAGAAGCAACCCCAGCAGCCGGTTGTATCGATTCCAAACGCGCCCCGACTTGCTGCTGCAACAATTGTGCCAAAAGGCGGGACGACAGAGGGGGGAAAGGAGGGGGGGGGGGGGAGGGCGGGGATGGAGGGGGGACGTACATGAAGCCAGCGCCGCCCGTGATCATAATATTCTTGACATCGGGAAGAGGCTCGAACTTGGTGCTGCCGGTCAGGACGGGGGCATCCTTCCAGACGCCGAACTCCTCGAAGAAGTTCACACGGCGGCCAGCTAGGGAGAAGCGGTGAGGGTCAGTTTAACGTCGCTTTCGTCTATGGAGAGGAGGGGTAAAGGGGGGGGGCCAATGGGGCCAGGCGGCGAAACGAAATGGGAGACGAGGGGGAGGGGAGAAGAACGAGAGACGTACTGTCCTGGCTATTGGAGTACAGAGCAGAAGCCATTGTGTCGGGATTTGGGTGCTGTGTCAAGCTCGAGGGTTGTTCGAAGTTGGCGATGATATGAAAAGAGCGTCTGCAGGAAGATGCAGGAGGAGAGAAAGGAGATAGGGGGAGATGTTGCGGTGGAGGAGAGGTTTGGCGGGGCGGGCGCGCTGAATTTTGTTGGTGGCGTCGGCTTAGGGAGGCAGGAGCAGAATTGTGGGCTCTGGGAGCTGGGGGACAGCGTACGAAGTAACTTTAAGATACGACTACGAACGAGTACGGAGTACGGAGTACGAGCAAGGGGTCAGCAGCCGATAACGTAAACAGACGAGACCGGGTTGCAACAGCAGCCCCAATCCTGAGAGAGGGCTGAAGTGACGAGCTCGAGGGGGGGGGCCACGCCGGGGTTTGTTGCGAGCAGGACAGACAGGGCCTGAGGGGGGCCCCAGGACGTCAAGCGGAACAGGCGAAGCGCAGGGAAAGGGAGAGGGAAAAGGGGAGACAAAAAAAAGGGAGAGAGAAGAGAAAAAAAGGGGGTGAAAAGGGGGTGGACAGAAACGTATCGCAGAGTAGAATAACACGTCAAGGGCAGGGCGAGCTCCATTAAAAGACGCCCTCGCTTGAAAATGGGAAGGACCAAAGGGCAAGAGACAGCTTTCCCACGGGCCCCTCTAGCACTGGCATACCCATGAACACGCTAGGCCCTGGCCAGAAACGCACTAGCATGCACAGCCAAGGGCGATTACCTGTCAGATACGAATGGAACACGTATTGTAATGCGTATGCCGTTCTCGTATATATCTTGCGTCGACGGGCTTCCCTTGGGGCTGGCGGTCGATATCTATGCTTATGTGGGTGGCCGCAAGGAGAAGAAGCAATGCTGATGACTGCAGACGGGAGGGGATCCGTCCTGTGAACAAACGTGGGATTCACAGCAGTGTGCATATTATTACAACGTGTTCCGAGGTGGACGCGGGAGGGCGGCGCATCCTCCCTCGTCTCAATTTGTTGCTTCCACCTGGCTTTTAGGCCGGTGCTTGTGTCCCCCCCTTCCCCCCCCCTTTTCCGTCCCTGGCATTATCCCTATTCTGTCAGCCTCGTTCAGGGCCCGAAAGACTAAACTCAACTCGGCCGTGGTCGGCCCTGACGGATGGATGGTAATACGATACGAGGTTTGGGGGGCGGGAGGGCGAGTTGCAAGAGTACGAGGTACTCCGTACTCTGTACCCGTATTTTGCCTGTAATAATGCGGTGGCGTGGCGTGATATGGGTTCCCCGACCAGAGTATCTTACAGCCCAGCGACGTCGATGGCATGCTGCCCTAGCCGAAAGCAGACAGACGCACGTCAAGAGCGAGATCACAAAATAACGAAAAAACAAACAGACCGAGACAAACGGGACGGCCGCCGATGCTGCGAGACAGCCCGAAACGCACAGCCCGCAGCCCGTTTGGCGAGCCTGGACGCGCATCCCAGCGTGGCCCTGACTGGGCGCCCACGTCGTCGGCATGGGCGACATGCAGGAGCCAAGACAAGGATCAGGATGTGACCGCTTTCAGCACAAGAACCAGGTTTTGGCGGCATTTGTTCGTAATACGAGGCCGACGTCGAGACGGTCGTTGATCAGCACCCCACTCTCTCGGTCGGGCTGGCCTTGGTTGCGCTGCCAGTCAGCCACACAGTGACAGCAGCAGCCAGGAGGAGATACGTCGTAGAGTTGCAGGATCCTCAAGGAATAAAATTGGCTGCGAACAACCCTCTCTGAACAAGAATAAAATGACAGGAGAAGCCACAACATCGGAAACGATGGGTGCCCAGGCTTGGCAACAGCCAATGGTGAGCCGCAAATAAAATAAAGTAGCCCCTTTAAAATAATCTTCGACGTTAGATGCTTGGCGAGCGCCGCCTCCTATCTCGCCGACTCCTTCGAGCACCTGGCTTCTCTTATCTGCATTCTACGTCGCATCTTACTCGTACTGGCATATGGAGAAGAGGATATCTTGTATCCTACCTGTACTTGGCGGGGGGAATAGGGGTTGCCGGCACGAGGCGAACACGATGCGCATTCGGTTCGCATGGCTGACGAGCACGCACATCTGTGCCTCGTCGTTGTGCTCCGCAGACGACGTCACGATCAACCAGCGTAAACATAAATATGCTTCGCATCAGGACGTGCCGCCCTCCCCGTTGAGGCCCTCTGTGGAGGCTCTTCCGGCACATCACCATCTTCGTCTTTTCTTCCTGGCCGTTCAATCCCAGCTGAACCCAGACGAGCATCTAATTTCCCCTGCCCACTCCCTGCCGCATGCCCCTCTGTCGTCCTGCATTGGGGTTAGTGTGCGGCAATCCACTGGCAACTTTGAATGATTCAAACGTGGGACGCAGCTGTCAAAATTTCCTGCGGCGCGCGCTGTCCGTTGCCGATTGCATTACGAGCTTTGGATGTCGTATCTGCCTTTGTCAATGGCCGCGTTCGTATCCGCGCTGCCACGGGGCCCGTACTCGTATGCACCGTATGCCTCGCACTGTGGATGGCAGGAAGACAGAAGGGAGAAAGAGGAAGAAAAGAGGAAGAAGAGAGGAAGAAGTACTCCGTAGAAGAGGTAGGACGAAGAAAATGATGACGAGGGAAAAGAACAGGAAAAACAGGCAATAAACTGAAACATCCTGTTTGCAGCCAGACACGTTCCACGGTTCCTCGACGGGTGTTGCAAGGCCTAGCCGCAACAGCAGTGCGCCAACGCGGTTCATGTGTCACTCCCTACGACGCAGCCCGTGGCCTAGCCTCGAAGAAAACCACTCCACACGTCCCGCATCGCCCGCCTGTTGCGCTGCCGCGTTACTCACCTCGTTCGCAAAGACACCTCTGCTCGCGACAAAACCTGCTCCGTGCCCCTTGGTGCTGACGCAACACCGCTCGAGTCGAGTACCAGTACTTACTTCGGCCGGCTTGCCTGGAGAGCCCCCTGGCGCCCTGGCGCGGTACTCTGTCGAGATTGCCCACCCGCAATCCCCTCCCCCCTGCAGCAGTCTAACAGCGCCCCACGCCCAAAAGGCCCCCCCTATCCGTACAGGTTTTTAGGGCCCTTGGCGATGTATCGGGTACTTCGCGCTTCATGTGTCAGATTCGCGCTCTCTGGATGGGGGAGGGGGGGGAGGGTATCTTACTTGTTTTTTCCCTTTCTCGAGTGGCCCTCCTTTTCCCATCTGCTCCGAAAGCACCTCGACGCACCTTACGCCTCCCTTTCGTTCTCCCTCTCTGTCAGCTCGTTCTATTCTTCTTGGTCCATCGTTTCCTCCCCCCAACTACTACTCTTTTTTGCTGTTCTTTTTCGTTTCTTTCTCTTCTTTCTTTGACGGCCTTTTGTGCTTCTTGAACCACCCGCCAGAGCTACCTTTTAGCCCAACTGTTGTATCTTGGTTTGCACTTCGCTCAACTCGGAGGGCCAAGCCGTGTACTTTGTTTCGTTCTTTTGGGGCCCTTTGCCGACCGGCCTTTGTTTGGGGCATCGCCTTCGTTCCGCCGCGTCATTCGCTTTCGTGCCTCGTCTCCCTGCATCCAACGAGCTTCTCTCACGACACGTCCAACCGGCATAGCCACCTCCGACCATTGGCCTCCGACCTCCAACCCCTGACCCGCCACGATGACCGTTAACCACGACGGCGCCTCCCGGGCGTCCGCCTCCGCCGACATTGAGATGCGCGAGGAGAGCGAGAAGCTGACCCGGATAGACAACCCACACTCCGAGGATAGCGACCGCACGCTCAAGACGCCCGATGAGATGGAGATGGGCGACGAGCCCGAGAACGCCGAGCTGCTGCCCCAGCCCAGCGAAAAGCCAGAGCCGCCCAAGGCCTCCTGGGCTGGCACCGTGATCTGGACCTCCATCAACACCCTGGCCACCATTGGCATTGTATGTTATGTTTGCGGCCTGTGCTGGAGCGCATGACGAGCGCATGTTGTGCACAGCCTCCCCCCCCCCCCCCCCAACGACACATTTACTGATGCGGCTTGACACAGGTCTTCACGAACAAAGCCATCTTCTCCGACCCGTCTCTGAAGCTTGCGCAGCTGACTTTCGCGTCGTTCCATTTCACCATTACCTGGCTCACGCTCTACGTCCTGTCGCGGCCCAAGTTCCAGTTCTTCCTCCCCCGCCGCGCCACGATCCGGGAGATCCTGCCGCTCTCGGTTGCCATGTGCCTCAACGTCATCCTGCCCAACCTGTCGCTGGCGTTTTCCTCCGTGACCTTTTATCAGGTGGCCCGGATCCTGCTCACGCCGACCGTGGCCGCCATGAACTTTGTCCTCTACCGGAAAACCCTGCCGCGGGGTGCTATTCTGGCTCTCGTCCCGGCCTGCATCGGCGTCGGCATGGTGTCCTACTACGACTCGCTTCCTACGGCGGACGCCAAGGTCAAGACCACGACGACCCTTGGCATCATCTTCGCCTTCTCTGGCATTTTCGCGTCTTCGCTCTACACCGTCTGGATTGCCTTTTACCACCGCAAGCTGCAGATGTCCAGCATGCAGCTGCTGTTCAACCAGGCCCCCGTCTCCGCCTTCCTGCTGCTCTACGTGATCCCGTTTATCGACACGTTCCCCACGTGGAGCACGGTCCCGGTTAACCGCTGGGTGATGATTATGATGGTACGCCACGCTGAATCCTGAGCTCACTTACACGATCACAAATCTAACCGCCCCCCCCCCCCCCTGTTCTCTAGTCCGGCGCGTTTGCTTCGCTCATCAACATCTCGCAATTCTTCATCATTGCCCAGACGGGCCCTGTGTCCAGCACCGTTGTCGGCCATCTTAAGACCTGCACCATCATTGCCCTGGGCTGGGCCACATCCGGCAGATCGGTTGGGGACAAGTCTATCCTGGGTGTCTTGGTTGCGGTCGGTGGCATCATCTCGTAAGCCTTTTCTCAGTCTTTCCGCCTTCGCTTTCTTACTTGCCGACGCACGAGCTAACCACTTTACAACCCCTAGCTACTCATATTTCATGATCCGGGAGAGCCAGAAGAAGGAGGTCCAGACCGCCAGAAACTAGAGTACACGGATTGGGGTTGCTTGTAATGTTTGTTCATGACGGTCCCGTCGAGTGGCGGAAGACACCCCTGGTGGAATGGAGGTATCGTCTCTGGCGGTTGGATTCTTGGTGGTGTTCGTCGTGGGATTGTTTCCCGCCTTACTACGGGGTCTGCTGTTCTGCCCGCCTTCTCCTATGTTCCTATGTTCCTATGTCCCTCTTATATTTTGCGACCTTTGTTTTCGTCACTCTCGCCGGCGTTTGGAAAACGGGACCTTGTTTCAACAGGCTGAGGCTTTCTTGGAACACCTATATAAGCCAGCTGTGTTTTGACCTGGCTGGTTTCTTTTTTTTTTCCTTTTTGGGGGGGCGATAACATATAGAAAACGCAAGAATTGTATCTCACTTGATGTTGCTTTACCGGGCCTAGGACATGGAAATGCCATTTTTCCTGTCGACTATATGTATGCATCTTATCTTGTAGAGGACGCTGAACTCCGCACTTTGGATTGACGTCGCGCGCCAGACCAAAAAGGAAGCGGAGTTTTGTTGCTACCTGTTCCGCGGGGCGGCAACACCAACCTTACCCCTCCCTGTAGTGTCTGGTGGGGGCGGACAGGACCTGGGAAAGCTTCACGGCTGTGGCAAGGGAGAAAGACGGCGGCGTCTGGGCCAGCAAAAAAATATATTGGGGAAAATTTTACCAAAGACGAGTCACGGCCAAAAAACCGCCCGCCTAATCTGGAACTGGTCGACCTGACTCACCGAACCCGACACACAGCAAACCCACAGCAGCACGCAACCGAGAGCCCTCTTCCACTTTGATGCAGTCGCTTGCACTCCGGCGCATCTACTCTGCACAGGCTGGCCTCGGACGGTTCGCCACGACGCCCCTCCTCTCCAAATCCAGCTTTTCTTCGAGCCTCGCCGCCGCCAGCGCCGCCCTCGCCTGCGACCACCACCACCACCACCACCACCACCACCTTCACGCCCACCGCCGAGCCATTGGCACTCTGCCGACGGCATCCGCCATACCGGACGAGCTGCCACCCGCCGCCAGGAGCAACAGCAAGCAGAAGAAGACAAAGACCCGCCCCCCCACGATGACCACCACGGCCACCACCCTCAAGGGCCAGCCCCTCGACAAGCAGTATCTGGACTCGCTGCTGCGCCGGCGCCTGTTCTACACGCCGTCGTTTGAGATCTACGGCGGCGTCTCCGGCCTCTATGACTACGGCCCGCCCGGCTGCGCGCTGCAGGCCAACATCATCGACCTGTGGCGCAAGCACTTTATCCTCGAGGAGGACATGCTCGAGGTCGACTGCACGGTCCTGACGCCGCACGAGGTGCTCAAGACGAGCGGCCATGTCGACAAGTTTGCCGACTGGATGTGCAAGGATCCCAAGAGCGGCGAGATCTTCCGCGCCGACCATTTCGTCGAGGAGATCCTCGAGCAGCGCCTCAAGGGCGACAAGGAGGCCCGCGGCCACAAGGCCAGCGACGACAAGGCGGCCGAGGACCCCAAGAAGAAGAAGAAGCTCAAGGGCAAGGGCCAGGAGGCCGTGCGCCTGGACGACGCCGTCGTGCAGGAGTACGAGGAGACGCTGGCCCAGATCGACAACTACGGCGGCCCAGAGCTCGGCGGCCTGATCAAGAAGTTCGACCTGCGCAACCCGGCCACGGGTGTCCCGCCCGAGCCGCCGGTCGCCTTCAACCTCATGTTTGCCACCCAAATCGGCCCCAGCGGCGGCCTGCAGGGCTACATGCGGCCCGAGACGGCGCAGGGCCAGTTCCTCAACTTCTCGAAGCTGCTCGAGTTCAACATGCAGTCCATGCCCTTTGCCTCGGCGTCCGTCGGCAAGTCGTACCGCAACGAGATCTCGCCCCGCGCCGGCCTGCTGCGCGTGCGCGAGTTTCTCATGGCCGAGATTGAGCACTTTGTCGACCCGGAGGGCGGCAAGAAGCACCACCGCTTCCACGAGGTCGAGACCGTTGAGCTGGTCCTGCTCGACCGCGACACCCAGCTGTCCGGCAAGACGACGCCGCGCACGCTGTCCATCGGTGCCGCCGTGCGCGACCGCGTTGTCGACAACGAGACGCTCGGCTACTTTCTGGCGCGCATCCACCTGTTCCTGGAGAAGATTGGCGTGGACCAGACCAAGATCCGCTTCCGCCAGCACATGGCCAACGAGATGGCCCACTACGCCACCGACTGCTGGGACGCCGAGCTGCTGACGTCGTCCGGCTGGGTGGAGTGTGTCGGCTGCGCCGACCGCAGCGCCTACGACCTGACGGTGCACGCCAAGAAGACGGGTGCGCCGCTGATTGTGCGCCAGCGCCTCGACACGCCCAAGGTGATTGAGGAGTGGACCGTGGAGATCGACAAGAAGAAGTTCGGCCCGCGCTTCAAGAAAGACGCCAAGCCGGTCGAGACGGCGCTGCTCGCCCTGCCACAGGACAAGCTCGAGGCGCTCTCAAAGGAGCTGAAGGCGACGGGCACGGGCACCGTCGACGTGGCCGGCGTCGCCGGCGGCAAGGTCGAGCTGGCGAGCGACCTGGTGACGGTCGAGTTCACCAAGCGGACAGAGAATGTGCGCGAGTTCACACCCAACGTCATTGAGCCGTCGTTTGGTATTGGCCGCATCCTGTACTCCCTGCTCGAGCACAACTACTGGTCGCGCGGCGCGGATGGTGGCGACGAGGCGCGCGGGGTACGTCAAAAAAAATACCTTTTTTTTTTTCCTTTGCCCTACATGTTCGGTTCGCTGACAACCGATGTTTTTTTTTCATTAATCTAGGTCATCTCATTCTTGCCGGCCGTGGCACCAACCAAGGTGCTCATTGTGCCCATCTCGTCGAAGGATGAGTTCAAGCCGATTGTGCGCAGCCTGTCGCAGAAGCTGCGGGCACTGGGCATTGCCAGCCGCATCGACGACTCGACAGCCAGCATCGGCAAGCGCTACAGCCGCAACGACGAGCTGGGCACGCCGTTTGGCATTACCATTGACTTCCAGACGGTCAATGACGGCTCGGTGACACTGCGCGAGCGCGACTCGACACGCCAGGTCCGTGCCTCTGAGGCCACCATCTTGGAGACCATCCAGGCCCTCGTCAAGGGCAGCAAAACGTGGACGGACGTTCAGGCGGAGCTTCCGGCATTCGAGACACAAGAAGCAGAGGTGCCCATCCGCTAAGATTGAAGGGTGCCACCAAATTGGTGATATTACACGGGTGCGCAAAACATAAATTCTGTCAAGGAGAGGGGGTGCCGTTGAATGTCTTCCGGGGAACCAGAAGCACGGCCATATATGATGTTTCTTTTGCTACGGCGTCGCTCGCCCTTCTCCCACTCTTGTTTCATAGCCGTGCCTGTCCACCCTCCGCAATGTGTGACTGTTCTCCCTGTCCTCCCTATCCAATGTAGACACGGTCAATCCGGAGCGAGACGCACGGAATCGACCCGTATCCTTCAGCCTCGGCCAGTGCGTCCATTCCAGACAATAGCTCCGAGCAGGACAAGCAGGCTATATTCTGCACCGGGCCCTGGGATGCCAAGAAATGAGGCACCAGGCCCAATCCCTTGGATCTTCGACTTGCTTGGACCCCTTCCCCCCAGTATCAGCTTCGGATCTCATCTGCATGCAGGATCCGGTTGACACCCCCCCTGGAGCTGTCTATCTGGTGTACGAAACGCGAAACAACCCAGGCCGAGCGTAACGGGGGCACTGATGATGCAGAAGTTGCAAAAGGCCATGCCGAGAAAAGGGTTTGAAGTAAGAGGGCCCCTCTCCTTCCCTGGTTCTTTCTACACTGCCCGGTACGAGCTCCAAGCCTTCGTAGGCATTGTCTGTTCCCGAGTTCCGTCCCCGCTGCTACAAATTCGAGCTGCAGGAGTCGTACGATTCTGATGCAATGGCCGCAGATCATTGAAGACAGAGACGCCGCTGTACAAAGCACGGCAGCTGTCTGGGGGTCCGGGGCACGGCCAGGCCAGCCGACTGTCCAGAGTGGTGGGAAGGGGGAGACCGAATGCAAGCTGTAAGCGGCCATCGGATTGGTATTTAACAAGCTGGAGAAATGTCCTGACGCAGCCACACAGAGTATTGGCTCTATTCTTTTCTTCTCTCCTTTTTTTTTACTTTTTTTCATAAAGAATTATCTTTAAAAAAAAAAAAAAAAAGAGCTCCGTTTAGCCTTTCCTTTCCCAGTCTCGCACGACCTGCCCGCCCCTCGGTTTTCCATTGTTCAGCCGCAGGGTTTTTGTCAAATTGCCCTGCTTCATCGTCACCACAGCGCCATACGGGACAGTCTCACGAAGGGGGGGGGGGCTTTTACCCCTGTTGTGCGATGCGGCTAAATTGGAATTCAAAAAGGGCGCCCGCGGCTTCCATGGTCATTGCCGTGATGACATTGGCTACGCGCTACCGGCTGCCTTTGATGCGATGGAAACTGTCCAGGCCGATGGCTATCAGCGTTTGAAGCATCCTCCCATATTGCTCTGCCGTAGGTGGTGATGCGGGTGAAGCCAGCGGGCCCTTGGAGACCGTTGCCAGATCCCAGACGACGGTGCATCCATGGCAATGCAACAGGGAATGCTCCGGAGATGCTGCCGCGCCGTAGTGTGCCAAGATCAACGGCCGGCCGCGAAACACCTGCGATGCACCAACGGCATCTTGGCCGTCATAGGGCAACAGCGCAGCGAGGCCGGCGTATTGTTCTAGAGAGACAGAGGGAGTGCCTGCTCGGCGCTTGATCTGACCGGAGAGCAGCGATGAAACACAACCTGCGCAAGGCATGAACGCGGGACCGCGGACAAGAGGGCTAGAGAAGGCCGCTTCCAGCAGAGAACAGAAAGACGGAGGACGTTTGGCGGAGGGGGGCAGAACGCGCCAAATCAAGGAAGGCTGCAAAGAGGACGGCTGGGGCGTTCCGTCTCGCAGGCGGAGAGATAATACGGAGTATGGAGTAAGATACCTCGCAGGCAGGGGCCCGTTTGGAGGGATTCTCTCGCCGCCAGGTCTACTCAATACGGCGTACATACAGAGTAGGGGGAAGGAGCCGTGAGGTCGAGCGTCTGCCCCACCTCCCCTGTTCTGCCCCGCCTGCGATGGCTGTCTATGTACATAGCAGAGGACATGTCGCAGGCCGCCGCTAGCACAGGGCGGGGGTACAACACGACCGCCACCTAAAGGTACCGCGCTAACTGGCGCTCACCCCTCTCCTCTGCGGGCGTGTTTCACTGGCAGCAGCGAGCGCCCGCCACCCGCCGGGCAGTGCGCTTTCATGTGCGCTGCGTTGCAGACTCTCTCTCCGCCGCCTGCAGAGACCCCTGTTCATGCCATGCACGGGCTGTGGCTCGCCAACCAGCGTGGCCCTTCCCCACTTGTAGCGCTCACACACCACCGTTTCCACCGCTACTGCCACAACCACCCGACACAGCCCACAAGAACGCCCACAAAGACGATAATACGCTCTTCCTCCATTCGGTCGGCTCGTTTGCTCTCTCCCTCCTCCTGCATCACGCCCTGTTGCTTTCTTTGACTGCCTGCTTCCCAACAGCCTCACGCCGCACTCGTCCCGCGCCAGGAAGAAAGAAACCGGCACTGGCACCTTGGCACCCGGGCGAGCACCCTGC
The DNA here is from genome assembly GCA_019925425.1 of Ophiostoma pallidulum. Taxonomy (NCBI): domain Eukaryota; kingdom Fungi; phylum Ascomycota; class Sordariomycetes; order Ophiostomatales; family Ophiostomataceae; genus Ophiostoma; species Ophiostoma pallidulum. The sequence goes on from JADHKO010000113.1 coordinate 59,368, forward strand.
CTGCGCGATCGCGTCGCCGTTTTCGTCGAGCCCGAGCAGAGCAGCCGTTGGTCACCGCCTACCCCTTGGGCCCTTTTCGCCCTCCTTCGTCTCCCATCGCCGTCGTCTTCCTCGTTCCGCCTCGTTGCCTGTCATCCTCCGGCCTCCGTCCCCCGTCCCCCGTCCCCCGTCACCCCGTCACCCCGTCACCCCGTCCTCCGCCCGCAGGCTACCAATGCCGTGTTGACCCCGTCCGAACGGCACGCATGTAATCACGGACTGAATCGACCCAGTCTCATTCCCGTCTCTGGCTTCCTGGCTTTGGCTGCCGTCTGTTGCCGCCAACCCATTGACCATCATCCCACCGCATCGGCCGGCCCCCGTTGACCTCTTCTCCTTCCGCCTCTCCATTTGAACCCGCTTCTCGGCTTCCTCCCAGCCCTCTCGTCTACTCGTCTGTATCTCTTTTTGCCCGTTTAAAAATACCCCCCCCCCCCCCCCCCCCCCCCAAAAGTCGCCATGACTACCCAAAATAGGTAAGTGGTCGGAACATTGCCCTTATTCCTCGCAGCACGCCGTGGGTCTCCCCATCCTCTACTGCGCGGGCTCACTGCTAACGTTTGCCGTAGCATGTACACCACCGGGCAGTTTATGAACCCCGGCCCTGCGCCGCGCCCGCCCACGGACAGGCCACGGCTGAACCTGACGCCCACGTCCAGTATACAGTCTAACCTGTCTGGGCTGACGATCAGCTCGCCCATCCAGAGGTCTGGGTCTTCACAGTACTCTGGCTCAACCATCTCGCTGCCTCTCGGCCGGCAAAACTCAAATATCGACGGCCAGGGCGGTGTTGCTGTTATCAAAGAAGGCGTTGCCCAGGTGAAAGAGAGCAAGAACTTCATCCAGCCATGGAAGCAAAAGTTCCTGGTTCTTCGAAAGGAGGCTCTCGACTTCCACAAAGTCGAGGGTGGCAAGGTCTCCTACACGCTCTTTCTCAAAGATGTCATCAACGTCGGCCGCGTCGAGGCTGCCGGCACGATTTTCGAGATCAAACGACACTCCAACGGAAGCTCAACAAGCCCCGGCGACGACGACGGCTCGACGAGAACCCTCCAAATCCGCGTGAAGAGCGACGACGATCTGTACGAATGGATTGATTTTATCTACGCACGCTGCCCCGGTATGGGAGGCGTCAGCAACCCGACCAACTTCTCGCACGCTGTCCACGTGGGGTTTGACCCAAAGACAGGCGAGTTTGTTGGCCTGCCGCCCGAGTGGTCCAAACTGCTCAACTCATCTGCCATCACCAAGGAAGACTATGAGCGGAACCCCCAGGCGGTGTTTGAGGTGTTGGACTTCTACTCCGACCTCACCAAGCGCGCTGAGAACCCCAACCAGTACTCCAGCATGACACCATCGCCACCAGCCAGCAACATGCAGAACAAGCAGCTCGGCTACGCGAGCGGAAACTCTGTTGCACCGCCCCGCCCCATGCAACCCATGCAGACGATGCAGACGCGCAACCCCAGCAACAACTACCCGTCGTCGGCGCAAGGCCAAGCAGCCGGCGCCCCGCTTCGGCCCTCCCCAACGGAGTCTCAGCAACAGCGGCAACAAATGCAGAATATGGCGGGCAACTACGTCAACAACAGCAGCGCCCAAGATGATCTGCTGCGCCAGAAGCAGCAGCAACAGCAGCAACAGCAGCAGCAGCAGCAGCAGCAGCAACAACAACAACAACAGCAGCAGCAGCAACAGCAGCAGTACGAAGCAGCGCAACGACAGCGGATGAAGGAAATCGAGGAGCAGAGCCGCAGGGAGCTCGAGACCTACAATGCATCGCTGCCCAAGACAAAGGTGCCTTTGGCTCAGCAAGAGCTTGGTGGATATTCTGCAGGATCCTCTGGTCTTCCGGCAGACCGCTTTAACCCAAGCCGTGCGCCCCCCCCCGCCCCCAAGCCGGGTCAGCCGTCTACTCTGCGGGCTCAGCGCCCTGCTCCAGCACCGCCTTCTGGCTCTGGCAGCAGCGGCCCTCGGCCTGGACAGACGGGCTCGCCATCCATGCCGCGCGACCCGTCTTCAGGGCAAGCTGGCCAGGCTCCTCGCATGCAAATGCGCCCTGACCAGCAGCAGGCGCAGCGTTATCCGAACGGCGGCCAGGCTGCCGCCAGCACGCCACGCGCCATTGGCCAACAGCAGGGGCAGCCACCATCTCGCCTGCCGGCACCCGTGAAGCCGCTGAATGTCGGCCCCAAGGTGGCGCAGCAAAGCGACAGCGTCAAGGCTGCTGAGGCTGCGTTGACTGCAAAGCCCCCACCAGAACGGAAGCAGGATGTGCGCCTGTCAACGATGACGGAGAATGAAGTCATGGCGCGGCTCAAAGACGCCGTGTCCAAGGACGACCCGAATCTGTCATACTCAAAGCAGAAGAAGATCGGCCAGGGTGCATCTGGCTCCGTCTATGTTGCCAAGGTCAAAGAAACTGCCGTCTCACCAATCGCGCGCACTCTCCTTCGTGACCAGGGCGCACGAGCTCAGGTTGCCATTAAGCAAATGGACCTCGCGCACCAGCCGAGGAAGGAGCTGATTGTCAACGAGATCATGGTGATGAAGGACAGCAAGCACCGGAACATTGTGAATTTCCTCGACGCCTTCCTCCGCAACAACTTTACTGAGCTTTGGGTTGTGATGGAGTTCATGGAAGGTGGTGCTCTGACGGACGTCATCGACAACAACCCGACCATTACCGAAGACCAGATCTCAACAATTTGCCTCGAGGTACGCTTTATACCCACGCCCGTTTTATAGTTTTTGCCCCCCCTACCTCGATCTTTACCAGTAGTGTCTCTCTGCTAACAGGCCTTTTCTTTCCTCTCTCCTAGACATGCCGTGGTCTTCAGCACCTCCACTCCCAAGATATCATTCATCGCGATATCAAGAGCGACAATGTCCTACTGGATGCCCGCGGAAACGTCAAGATTAGTGAGTTGCCTCTCGCGTTACTGATGAGACACAAGAGAAAAGCAAACACATAGTAGCCAGAGAACTAACACAGGTCTGTAGCTGATTTCGGGTTCTGTGCCAAACTCACCGACACGAAGAAAAAGCGCGCGACCATGGTTGGCACTCCGTACTGGATGGCCCCCGAGGTCGTCAAACAAAAGGAGTATGGCCCCAAGGTCGACATCTGGTCTTTGGGCATCATGGCGATCGAGATGATCGAATCGGAGCCTCCCTACCTTAACGAGGAGCCCTTGAAGGCGCTGTACTTGATTGCTACCAACGGAACGCCACGCCTCAAGAAGCCCGAGAAGCTCAGCAAGGAGCTTAAGGCATTCCTGTCTGTCTGTCTCTGTGTCGACGTGACAAGCCGCGCATCGGCACGGGAGCTTTTGGAGCACGACTTTTTGAAGCATGGCTGTCCGCTGGGCAGCCTGGCCGACTTGCTTGCGTTCAAGAAGCATGTCAAGTAAATACCCTGTGGTGCAAGAGAAAACGAAGCTACGCATTAATGTTTTTTTTTTCATACGTCGTTGTGGATAGTGCTCTTGATCTCTCGCGTTTGTGCGCCTCTTCTGCGTTCGGTCAGCCTGTCATACGTTTTCCACACTTCTCGCCAGTATGCAGCGTACATGGGATCGTATGCTCGCATGCGGCGCGTTCCCGATTACCATTTTCGTTTTCATATCAGACCTGTTTAGCCATTGTTTCTTCTTGTTTTGCGCCCTCCCAACAGCATATATGTTTTGATTTGATTTGATTCGTTCTCGGGGGGGGGGGGGGGGGGGTGAAGAGGCGCTGTCTCCCAACTTCCATATATCCAGACAAAAAAGGAAACCAGGTCGTCTGTCAGCATCACAACCGGGTGCCACGTATCTGTGGTCGTATCCTGCGCACTGCACAAATGCGATAACATGGACACTGCCTTGCCCGTTACGTACGACGCATCGTGCTCTTCTTTGTTGGCCGGCGCTGCGTCCGAGCATGGCCACCCATCATCAGAATGGAGAGTGTTGCCTACGAGACGCTTTAAAAGGCGGTGACAGACGGGGAAAAAACGGATGGATCTTATTGGCCAAAAGGTCACGTCAAGTGCCGTCTTGCGGTGGCCACAACGCCTGGGCCGTTGCCCCCTTTTCCGCCTGTTGTACCATAGGGCGCCGTTGTACAGATGGTTCCTGCCCTCTTAGTGCCAGAACTGCTTGCTGTTTTGCTTGTCGGTGCCGCTGCGCTGGTCTTTGCCCACATCTGGACCCAGGAGGGGAAGGAGGGGTCGTTTCCCTTCGCGTCCGTCTTAAACTTCCCCAGACAGCCAACAGCCACTGCGAAAAAAAAAAGTTGAACCGGAAAAAATACAAACCAAGCGGTACAGGACAGCAACAGAATAATAGTAAGAAGCCACCACCCACCCAACCCACCTACCCCCATCGTCTTGTTCGTTTGGGCGATTCTGCTTTCTTGCATGCCCAACTTTGCCAGAGCGTGGGATTCTACATCGTTTGGGACGCCTCGCCGCATTGGATATTGACAACAGCCTTTTAGGCAGCGCCCTTGTTCTCTTTTCAATATTCTCTTTTCTGCCAACCCTCGACAAAACCCGCCCACGGACGAAGCAGCCGCACAACCAAGCACACCAGCGTCGCAGAAGATCGATCGAACCCTCTCCACAGCCCTCTCAGTCTCTCTCTCTCGAGCACCATCTCACATTCGCATCAAAAGCCAGTCATCCGCCATCCGCCATCCGCCATCATGTCGGCTGCCGAAGGCTCAGAGGTCCCCCAGGTGTGTGCCATCCCGCCCCAGTTCTGTTGCGCCGAGCCCCTCGCGCTCGCGACGAGCTCGGGCGATTTCTCTGCTGGGACACGAAAAGCCTAACCTAGTACCCCGTGCTCAACAGACCACCCAGGAGAAGCCCGTCACCTCATCGGCGGTGTTCTCCATGTTCGGCGGCGGCGCCAAGAAGGAGAAGAAGGAGGAGGAGGAGGACCGTGGCGACGTGTCTGGCAGCAACAAGGCCCAGCGCGAGGCTGCTGCCGCGGCCGCAGCCGCCACCAAGGAGGCCGACGACGTGAGTACACATCGACACCTGAGCCGCGCCCGCGCCCGCGCCCGGCGCGCCAAGGAAGTGCTGGGAGCGCCGTTGCTAACCACTGCCGACCAGGAGGACCAAGTTCCCGAGTCCGAGGACGTCCACTTTGAGCCCGTCATCCGCCTGACCGAGAAGGTCGAAGTCAAGACCAACGAGGAATCCGAGGAACAGACCTTTAAAATGCGTGCCAAGCTCTTCAAGTTTGTCCGCGAATCCAAAGAGTGGAAGGAGCGCGGCACTGGCGATGTGCGGCTTTTGAAGCACAAGGAGAATGGCACGACTCGCCTGGTCATGCGGCGGGACAAGACCCTCAAGGTCTGCGCCAACCACTACAGTACGTTTCTCATAATGTCTGGGGAACCCCCCCCCCCCCCTTTTGCCTATTCTGTTAGCAAAAAACCTAACCGATAATTCTAGTCACGTCTGAAATGAACCTGTCTCCCAACGTCGGCTCTGACCGCAGCTGGGTCTGGAATACCGCCGCCGATGTGAGCGAGGGCGAAGCGGAGGCCGTCACCCTGGCCATCCGTTTTGCCAATTCTGACAGTATGTTGTTTTGTCCCCTTGCTTTGATGCCCCTTCCACGTCATCTGCTAACCGCGCGGTCATCACAGACGCCAAGCTCTTCGAGGAGGCCTTCATCAAGGCACAGGCCGACAACGCGGCCGCCAAGAAGGCTGCGGGCATCGACGACGACGAAGAAGAAGCAGCAGAGACAGGCGAGGAGACCAAGGAGGAGACCAAGGAGGAGGCAAAGGAGGAGACAACCGAGGCTGCCAAAGACTCATAAATATCCACCCTGCACTCGCAGACTGTGCCCTTTTAGAGAAACCGAGCCAAGAAAAAAAGAAAAAAAGAAAAAAAGAGGAGGCATCTACACGAGTCACGTCCCCATACCCCCCCCCCTCCCCCCCGGCCCAAATCCTCCCTCTTCCCTCGTTAACCGCATCATCTTCCTTTGCAACATACCCTTCTTTTCCGCATTCTCCGATTTCAACTCGAGTCCCCAACACAGCACCAACCTTGCACCATCTTACACAGTTCATCGTGACCACCCAGCAACATAGCGATGCAGCTGCGACCACCTTTGCATGATTTCCCTCCCTTCACGGCACAGCCCTAGTACGCGCCACCCCCGTTTTCCCTGCGCGTCTTTTCTCGACTATCTTCTTTCCGAACCCGCCGTTTCCGAAGCCTCATTCACAGTCTGCATCCCACTGCTCACCGAGTTTCTGTATGGACGAGATCTTATTTGGTGTCCGGCCAAGTGACGAGCTTTCAGCAGGGGGGGGGGGTTGGGGTTGGGGTTGGACAGGCTGCTCTGTGGAGGGAAGCATGAGAGAAGAGAAGCAATCTTAGTATGAGGCAAGGGTTCACAACGATTGAAGCAGGCTCGCGAAGCTGAACGAGAATAAGATCCAAGGAGGCGGCCTAGATAGTCAAAAAAATACAAACAGCGCAAGTATTATAAAATAAACATTCCCAGCCAAGGTAGAGAAGGACGGAAACAAAGGGAAGAAGAAGGGACCGGAGCTACAGGTGATACAGGTACGGTTTGGGGGGGGGGGGGGGGGGAGAAAGCAGCATTGCTGCACCATTCACGGCTGCGTGAACGCCGCCGCGTCGCATCTCCATACGCATAGATGGACGAGGGCCACGTTTGGACAGCGCGTCTTCGGCGAGCCTCAACAGTCGAGAACAACGTGTGGCGGTCGACGCAGAACTGGCGCGTGGCCCGGTTGCCGCGTTGCGGAAGGCGCCTGCTCTGTTTGCAGTTCGCTCCTTCCCTCCGGGCGCTGTCCAGAGTTGTTTGTGTGCCCACAGAGAGGCAGGTTCCTGCCGGTAGCCAAGTCCATTGTTTCGTTCCTTCCTGGCGACAATAATACGCTTCGTGTTTACTTTTCCTCTCCAAAGCCAGACACGCGCCGGAGAGCAGGAGCCATCCATCACGACTTCCTCTCCCGACGTCTCCTTTTTCTGTCGGCTTTTTGCTCCAGCAGCAGCGACACAGCGCCTTCCTTGCAGCCTCCACATTTCAGCCACACAACCAGCACCGCCTTTAGTGTCTCTCTCTGCATAACCGGTGTGGCCAGGCCACAGAGCGAGGGGTGTGGCTGTCTGTCCAGGCGTGGAATAGCGCGCGCCAGGGGGGGGAGGCGCCTTTCTGGGAGGCAAAGCGACAAAGAGAGGAAGCAGCCACACAAGGGACGAAAAATGGGGCGCAAGCCGACCAAGGTCGCGCCCCCAGGGCCGCAGGTGCGCAAGTCCATTCGGATCCTCACGCGCAGAGACGACCTTCGCGAAGTCTCCCACCAGCAGAAGCCACCGGAGGAGCAGCCACAGCAGCAAGAGCCCCAGCCCACGCCTGAGCCAAAGCAAAAACAACAGCCAAAGCCAAAGCCAAAGCCCGAGCCAAAGCAGAAGCAGAAGCAGAATCCGACTTTGAATCCGAATCCGAAGCAGCAGCAGCAGCAGCAGCAGCAGAAACCGCAGCAGAAGCAGCCGAACAACAAGGCGCCCGTCTCTGGTGAGTTCTGGCCTCCAATTGTTGTGCTCGTGGACTTGAGCAACCCCTTCTTGCGTCGTGTCTTTACCCCTCTTCCTGGTTTCGGTCAGCCTTCCCTCCTCCAAAGGGAGAGAGAGCTTTCTGTCTGTGGCTTCTGGAAGACGAGGCAGCCTGGGCCACGCGAACGGTTTGCAAGAACATGGGCCGAGGAGAGGACGGCGAGCTCGAGACTCGGCCGGCCGTGTTCGCGCAAACCTCAAGGCACAGCACTGTTGAACCAGCGACCATCTGTGCCTCACATCTCACTGGAATTGGCTTTGTCCCCAGCTTGACATGCATGGCCCTTTGGCGCCTGTTCAGGCTATTGTCGCCCAGTCCTCACGAGGCAAACAAAGCTCCCAGCTAACGCGTGTCCCCTCCAGCCCCCAGAATCAGTTTTGACACTGCCTTTCCACCGACCACGATGATTGTCGAAGTACGATGACCCACCCCAAATCCCCAAGCCTGGGGTGGTCCACCAGCTGCCCCAAATGGGTTGCCACAGACCGCTGACGATCGGATTCTTGTAGCGCCGCGTCAAGCTCGTCACTGAGCAGCACAACATGTGCGTCCTTACCAAGAAAACCCAGCGGGTAGCAGAGTCTAATGGCCAAAGAAAGAGAGGGGGGGGGGGGGGGGGGGTGCAAGGAAAGAGAGGCCACGGAAACGTGTGTCTGCTTGGAGAGTGAGAAAAGATGGCTTTGACTAACGATGCAATCGATTGCCGCCATGCAGTCCGAAGCCTCCACAGATGGAAGGCTACCCCATGAAGGAATGGACCGTGGAGGTTTACATCCTCGACGAGGCCGGCAAAGAGAAGCCCGCACGGTGTTTTCAAAAGGTTGTCTACAACCTGCACCCGTCGTTTGAGAATCATATACAGAGTAAGATGCTGCACGCCCCCGAATCCCGAAATGCAACAGGAAGCAGGTCTCGGCAGTGGCCAGAACCAGCTGCTAACACGGTCGACACGCCCAGCCTTCCACGAGCCGCCCTTTAAGTGCACGAACGAGGGCTGGGGCGAGTTCGAGATGTCCATCGATTGCTACACGACCGAAAAGGGCGGCAAGCAGTCCATCCTGCACGACCTCAACTTTGCCAATCCTACCTACGAAAACATCCACACCATCCAATTCAAGAACCCTTCCCAGGCCCTCCAGGCCATCTTGCGTGAAACGGGCCCGTTGCCCACGGACGAGGACCGCAAAGCCCGCAAAACACAGGATGCCACGGCAAAGAAGAAGAAGACGTTCGACCTGGAGAAGATGGCTGATGTGATCCCGCGGCTCAACGAAGATGATCTGCTTCATATTATCCAGCTGATCCACGACAACAAGAGCGACGACACCTATATCGTGAACAACCCAGATGGTACGACGACAGCCTTGGCCTTTCTTTCCGCGGCCGTTTTTCCCTGGGCGTGATCCCCTCCCTTTTTGGGGGGGGGTGTCTATGGAGTAACTAACATTGTCCGCTTACAGCAGGAGAGTTCTCGATTGACTTGTACACGATGCCAGACAACCTCTGTCGGGTAATGTGGGACTTCTTGGTGCGTATCTCCGTTCTGCTTTGATCGCATGATCGCTCGACACAACCCGATCTCTAACGCCGAGTCTCTCTACAGCTTCAATCTCCCGAAGGCCACCGACTTCGGTAGTAACAAACGGACCCTGGCCATGCCCTGAGTCACTATTTCTTACTTGGGCTTTGTTGCGCTGCGGCCGTTGCCAAGCTCAAAACCCCCAGTCTGTTCTTTTTGTTGTTCTCCGGCCGTTCCCCGTTCCAGGACTTCCTGGGGGAGGGGGGGGGACACCTACGACCGGCCAGCCGAGTTATTGTCGAGCGCTTTCAAAGCACGGGAGCTTGGTTGGGTTGCTGGTTTATTGGGTTGCTTCATTAATGTCATGGACTACGGTACCCGTGCCCTGCTCATCTGCCGGGAAGGGTGGGCGTAACGGAGGTTGTGGTGGGGGTTAACGGATGCGTTTTGTCGTCCTCTGGCCACTCTGGTTTCTTGTTGATCCATCTCTGATGATCATTGCTCTTCCTGTCTTCTTCTTGTCGTCTGCTCTTGTATTCTTTTACGTCTGTATTCTTGGGGGTGTCTGTCCATTGCTTGCTTCTCACTCTTCGTCGCCTATCTGGTCGGTCTCCGAATAAAGGAAGCGTGTCTCGGGCTTTTCCCCTTGTGATCGGCGAGTAAAGGGATGAAAGGTCAGACCCGACCGTTCCGGCGCAACCAATACTTACGACACACAACGACAGCGCGGGAACAAGCTGGCGCTCGCCGGCTTGCAGAGGCCAGCCCTTCCCGTTGCAGCCTGGGCATCTTCCCAGGACGCCGTAGACGGCTGGACGAGAAAAGGGGGATGCCAGATACACGAGGAACGACGGGACAGAAAGAGGCCCGCGGGTGTTGCCACGGCTGGCCGACCCGAGCGAGCGCCGTTGGAGGGCGAATCATAAGATGCTGCAGAGGCATTATTAATGTGGCGCGACAGCGGCTGCGGGAGCCCCTATTCAGCGTTCCCGCGTGACCGTCCGCCCCTGTAAGCGCCCCTGCGCCGCCCCTGCGCAGCAGCCCTCTGCCACCCCCAACTCCGGGCGGCCCCACCATTTATTCCTCGCCCTTCCCACTATTATTTGCCCATCGCCACTTTTCGTCTCTCCCTCTCTCCCGCATCCCGCGACCTTTTGCCAAACCCGTCGCAAACCGACAGAAACCATCTTATCCCGAAACCACCCATCCAGCCTTGCTGCGCGCAGGCCGCCGTACCGCGACCGCGCACATATCGGCCCATCGGCCCCATTCGGCCTGCCTGCTGCGCCTTGCGACGCCATGTCCAGCTATGGCCTGCCGCATGCGCTGGACGACGCGCGCAGCCAGTCCGAACGGTCGCCCTCGTTCTCCAGCTCGACCCTCCCCCACCCGGACTCCAAGCAGGCGCTGCCGCCGGGCCACAAGCGCGTCTACCAGGCGTGCATCCCCTGCCGCCGCCGCAAGGTCCGCTGCGACCTCGGCTCGGTCGACAACCCCCACGACCCGCCGTGCGTCCGCTGTCGCCGCGAGAGCAAGGAGTGCTACTTCAGCGCCACCCGGCGCAAGCGCAAGACCGACGACGGCGCCATCGATACCGACGACTACATTGTGCGCAACGGCCGTCGGAAGCTGCACGCCGACGAGCTCGGAGGGGCCCGTCTCGACGACGACCTCCTCGACGTCGACAATGCGCCACCCCTGCCCGGCCTCGCCAACGTGCGCTCCCACCCCCTCCGGCGGCCCCCGCCCGACGAGCCGTCCGCGCGCGGCAGCGGCAACGCAGCATCGCGCAAGACGGGCAGCGTGTCCGCCGCCGATGAGCCGAACACCCCGCTCGAGAACTTTGAGGCGCAGACCGTGATGCGTCGCGAGGTCTATGGCCCGCACGATGCGCTCGACCTGCTGTACAAAGCAGCCACAGACAGGTTCGTTGCCCCCCCCCCTGGGTCAGGCCACCGGAGTGCAAAACTGACACCTGCTCTCGTACCCCTCTTGTCCGATAGCCCCCACACGAAGCACGACGTGGCCAGCGATGCGCGGACGACAGGGCCCTCAAAGGCCGGCTTCCCCCTGTCGTCTGGCCAGAGCTCAGGTCCCTTCTCTGCGGGCAGCGGCGCATACGGCGCTCGCCAGTCTGGCGTGCGCACGGCACCGCAGAACGAGCATGCGATCGATCCGGATCTCGTGCGGCCCGACCCAACCTCCCGGCCAGGCTATGCAGAGGCGCTGAAGCTGTGGGCAAGGTTCCGCTTTGTTCGCGCCGGCTGGTTCACCGCCCAGGAGGCAATCGAATACATTGATTAGTGAGTCTCGCGCCAACCCCCCCCCCAAAGGCCCCATGCAGCGCAGATGCGGTTTGCTGACGGGCCTCACTCTTTCTTTCGCGTCCAACAGCTACTACGAGTTTCTGTCTCCCATGACCCCGATCTCGCCGCCGACCTTCAACAACCCGGCGTCCCACGTCACCCTGCTGACCGAGGAGCCCATCCTTGCCGTCACGCTGTTGACAATAGCGTCGCGATACAAAGCCCTTACCGGCACGGGCGCCATCTGCCGAGCGCCCGCCATACACGAACAACTGTGGATGTATCTACGGGGCATGATTGAGCGCGTGGTCTGGGGCCAGGAGGCATTTGGCGGCGGCTTCTGCGGCTCGGGCTCCGACGAGTCGCAAACGTCCAGCACGGCGCCGTGGCGTGGCCTGCGCAAGGGCAGCCTCCGCACGTTGGGGACCATTGAATCTCTGATGATCCTGACGGAGTGGCATCCACGAGCCTTGCACTTCCCTCCTGCCGACGTCACCGACGAGCTCTTGCTCTCGTTGTATGACCGGGACGGCCCTGTTGTGGGCGAGGACGGCCATTCGCGCCCGGCCGGTGCCGTTGGCGGCAAGCGAATCGACAGCTGGCTCGAGCCGGCCTGGCGAAGCGACCGCATGTGCTGGATGCTGCTGAGCACGGCCATGGGCCTCGCCTATGAGCTGGGTGTTTTTGACGATTTTGAAGAGCTGCTGTCTGCTGGCGTCATCACACGCCCCGAATACGAGGAGGAGTCGTACCGCCTCCGAGCCTACCGCATCAAACGGCTGCTGCTCATCTACCTCACGCAGCTGGCTGGCCGTCTCGGGTGGACGAACATGGTTCCCGAGGCCCTCTGGAAAAAGGACCCGGCCGTGTCAAAGAAACGCCCAAACTCCTCGGTTGAAGGTCAGACCCCCGGAACCAGCCTCTCCTCTCTGTCCAATGCCTTTAACTATATCCCCGACCTAGAGCTCGATGACCAGATTATCCACTGCTGGGCCGGGATCAGCAACGCGATGCATACGGGGAATGAGAAACTCTTCCGCTCGCGGCAACACACAACCGAGATCATCCAGAGCGGCAAGTACACGGAACTGCTCAAGGACTTCCAGCCCTTGCTGCGCGACTGGTGGAAGGAGTTTGAGCGGTTCAAGCTCCCCACGTTCATCCGGCACATTCTCAGCATCGAGTACGAGTACATCCGCATCTACATCAACTCGCTCTCCCTCCAGGCTGTCGTCGAGCGCTGCACAACGAATGCAGGCAACACGGCTGTCGGAAACACGTCGGGGAGCGCTGTTCCGCAGCTGTCGCCGCAGACGCAAAACTACTACGGCAAGCTGCCCCTGGGCCAGCTCGGAGGCGTCACTGCGGTGGACCAGGCGTACGTCAAAGAAGTCGTCGACGGCTCCCGCAACCTCCTCACGACGGTCGTTGACGGCCTCCTGCCCGGGGGCTACCTCAAACACGCACCCGTGCGGACGTATTTCCGCATCATCAGTGGTGCCATGTTTCTGTTGAAAACCTTTGCCCTTGGCGCCCCCAAAGCAGACGTCGAGATCTCCATCACGCTCATGGATCGCACAGTTGATGCCCTACGCAACTGCGTCGTCGACGATGTGCATCTGGGGATCCGATTCGCCGATCTTCTGGAGTCCCTGACAAGCCGCCTGCGCAACCGCTTTATTCATGCGCCGTCGTTGCCTACGTCTGCCAACATGCCTCTGTCCGCCGAGGGCCGGAGCCCGATCCCGTACACGGAAGGCGGTGTCGTCGGCAATGGACACGTGCCCCGGCACGACTATGGAAAAGGGATGGCCGCGTCCTCGACCCCGTTGGTCAATGGCGACCAGAGCTGGGTAAAGACGGGCCTCGCTGGTAAGCACATTCTTGGGAGAGACATTCTTGCCGCCTTTGCAGTCGTTGTCCACGTATGTTGGAGTAGGAATCTCGCTAACGTGCATGCTTTCTTGCAGGTCTAGAACGTTCGGGCACGCCCGCCAACATTTCTGCAACACCATTTGATTCGGCAGGGGGCAACTTTCCGTATCCCTCCGGGGCAGCGTCGGTACTCAACCCATCGACGCCAGCCGCCGTGGTTGGCATGGACAACAACCCCTTTGCGACCACAGACTTCCCCGATGCCACCGACTGGAACGACAACGAGATGTGGTATCTCCCGGCAGGCCCAGCCTTCTTCCAGAACATGGGTGACTCCAACGTTGCCATGACTGCTGAAGGTGTCAGCGTTGCGGGCATGGATCTCCTCGACTTTATGGCCATGGACGGAAACGGTATCTGACCGACCGGGCTGATGGCTGGCCATTCCTTTCTGCCATTTTTTGTTTTTGTTTTTTTTTTATTTGTTTGCTGGGTTTCTATGTTTGGGTTTTGAGGGCGTTCTTGTGTGTTTTTTCTTTAATGCTCGCACGCATGCAGAGCTCGAATCGAATGTATATCGGCCATGGGACCGTGTTGGTATCTGTGCCTCGCCCAACGACCCTGATTGGGCGCTGTTTGTGACCTTTTTGATGCCTCTTTCAAGTACCGGTCTGTGTCTTCGTCTGCATACCGCGATACCCTTGAATTGCTGATGGATGGACCACGCCCAGCTTGAGGCATACCACAGCGAGCAGCTCGAGATCGCCAGGTGGAGCAAAGACGAACAACGGCATCAAAACCGAATACAATATCCTTCGACAATAGTATGTCAATCCCTAATTGGAAATAACGCACTACGAAAAAAAAACACCTTTTTACGACGGGTATCGATTTGAAGAATAAGAAAAAAGTCGTCGGCCGCGAGATTTTATGGCCGTGTAGAATATATACAAAAAATAGTAATGGGAACAAAAGTCCAATAGGGCCAAAGCATCCTTCACCTCGCTACGGATCCAGGTTCCAACGTGAGAGGTATGGAAGTAGCGGAGCTGTTTAAAACTCTGCTAGAGAGAGAAAGAAAAGGCGCGAAACGACGCAACCATGTGAGACAAGATTGTAGAAAAGAAACGGTTGAAGATATGCCGTTGGAACTGGCTGTGGTCTGACCTGGGCGGTCTAGCAATGATGTGTAAGACAAAGGAAACAAAACAAAACAAAAATGAGTGAAGTCAGGAGCTACAACGCATCGGTTTCAACCGCTGCATGGCTCCAACGTGTAGTTGCTGGTCGGAATGATTGGCGGCTGAGATGATTTCACTGTCCAAAGGACGTGTGGTTTTGATGAGCTTCCTGGAGGACTGAGTGAAGAGTGAAAACGAGCAGTTAGCATGGCGACGTACACCCAGAAAACACAACTCGTACGACCACAACGAATAGCTGCACTTACTCTGGAGAACGTTCAGCTGACCCGCCCGGTCCTCACAGGCAACCTGAAGGCCGGAGCCGTCGACAAAATCCAGGCACACACTGTTTGGGAGCTCCTGCACCTCCATCTCGGGAACGTATGGCGGCCGGAAGTCACTGAGGTGGTAGCGCTTGATTGTGCCGACTGGTTTGTCGCTGCCGGACATGGACACTACTGTCGTGGTGGCGGAGACTCCATTGCTGGCGCTGAGGATCAAGAAGCCCTGCGAGTCGAGGAACATCGTGCGGCGCTTCCAAAGCAGGTTATCGGGAAACTGGACATTGACATCGCCGATATATGAAACGACACTCGGCTGGAGAGCAGAGCTGCCTCGTGATGTCGGCATGGAGCTAAACACCTCCTCTTCCTCGGTTACAGTTGGCGACATAGTCGGCGTTGCCGTTTTCCGGGTGGTGCCGAGGGAGCTCGACAGCCTGCGCATGAACCGAGAGGCCCGGTTCTTGCTTCCCGAGCCCGTCTTCTTGTGACCGAGATCACTGGTAGTTGATTTGCTCTCGTCTCCAGAGCCACCCGCCTCTGTCATCAGCGAGGGAGACAGGGGAGCATTGTCTCGGTCCCTGCTTGTCGAGCGTCGACTGGAAATGCTGAGGCGACGCACTAGTCCATGAGTGGTATGCACCGAAGGCGGACGCGATGGCGATCGAGAGGGCGTCGGAAGGGAAGCGAGGTAGGCTAGGTTGTTCTGGCTCAAGTTGTCCGTCGAGGTTGAGCGTCCAGCCAACACCGAACCGCGACGCTCCTTGATGAAGTCCTTAACAATCGACAGAGAAGACCGTCGGCGTGGTCGAACACTCTCGGATTCGTCTTCTGCTGCTGATCTGTCTTGGGATTGCGACCTCCGCTTTTCTTTCGACATCCTCCGCTCCTGTATGCTCTCCCTCTTCTTCTGGACAGCCTCCGTTGATGAGTTCGTTGCAGCCCGGTTCGATGCCATGGCATCAAGAATCGAGACGGGCAGTGCCATTGCTCTCTGATGGTCGACAACAAGCGGAGACTGCTTGAGGTCCAGTTGGTTCGGCTCCGAGGGATCAAAATGCGAGTCCGGCATTTTGGGAAATGGCAGCATCGGATCACGGATGATTCGAGCCCTGACCTGGACGGATTCTGGCCGCCCTCGAGGAAGATTGCCGCCCTCGAACACGGACAGCCGACTGGCCATGGATCCGGACCGGTCGCGAGATGCCAGTCTCGGCACCTCAGGGGACGACTCTTGGGATGTAGGCGGGGACGGCGTCTTGTCTCTTGCCCGAGAGGAAGGTCGCTCAGCAATCAAAGGTGACTTGGATGGATCTCGGCTGCTGGGTCTTCGGACAGAAAAGAATGTCGACGTCGGCCGTTCAACGCGCACCGGGGCCTCGACAACTGGTCCCGGAGCACTCCCAGAGAGTTTTTCCAGTGCCTTTATTCTCTGGGAGATGCTTGAACCAATGTTCGACTTTTTGAGTGCTAGGTTTGCTGAGTTTTGCTGGGCCATCTTGTGCAGGTAAGCGGCACCGGAAGAAACGGATCTTGCCGAGCTTGTCGTCACGTCTCCTGGGACCAACAAGGAGCCACGGATGGGGCTGGAAACCGTGCGCACAACGCGTTCAAGATGCTCTCCGCCAGCGGCTCGGGATCGTTTCGACGGGCTCACGCTTGGGAAGACCGGATTGATAGGTGACTTTGATACGGTAATGGGTTTTGCCTCTTGCACTGTCGCGGACTGCAGTTCCTCCATCAGGTCTTCGTCGTCGGATAGGTTTGCATCGGAGTCCTTGTTAGGAGGTGTGTTGACTAGGTCGGTGCGTATTGGGTCGACTAGTGCTCTCCGTCTCGCACGTTTCGTTTCGATAGATTCGGTGTCATGGCTCTCGAGTCTGATTGTAAGCTGGCTGTTTCTTGACTCTGGGACATCGATGGTGGGGATCGCAACTGAAGCGCCGGGGGCTTCGAGCCCAAGATTCGAGGTGGGCTCGGAGGCCGTCGATGTGGCGGGGCGACTTGAGCCGGAAGCCTCAGCTGTAGGATCCTCGTCGGCTTCCGTCTTGGGGTGGTCCACTGGGTCCGTAGCTCTGGAATCTCCTTCGTCTTCCAATACTGCGGTGGTGCCCTGGCCGTTGCAAAGATGTTCGCTTTGGGGACTGCCCAGTTCCGTGACGGAGGCCTCGCCGCCCAAACCAAGCTCCTCGTGTTTTTCTGGCCCATCATCTGTGTCGCCGCTTCGGGGGCCCCAACTGTCATCGGCTAGGAACGTCGCACCATGGCTCGCGCCTGCCGCCTCATCTTGGACATCGACGTCTGGTTCTGACTTTGAGTCTTGCCGTTCCTGGACAGTCTCATCGGTAGACTCGGATAGCGACGAAGCCTTGGTTGAGTCACCGATTTCCGAGGACATGACGAAGGGAGACGCCGGGTGAGAATCCGTTGTGTGTGTGTCGATTGATGCCTGATCAACGGCGGACAGTCCAATATCGATTGCAGAATCGGCAGGACCGGCTCCGGGCGTGAAATTGTTGCTTGCGCCTGTTTCACCGCTGGAGCCTGGACGGCCGTCGAAGCTGCCGGAAAATGAAGCACCCGTAACGGAGGCACTGTCAGAAGGGTCATCGAGTGGAGCGGCGGCATCTTTTTCCTCTGGCTCTAAAGGGACCTCGAGGACCTCGACCGTTGGGATAGGTAGGGCACTGAGCTTCTTTTTCTTCTCCCGCAGCTTCATGGCCTTCATGAGGCGAGCCTTTTCCGGCGACATTGTGCCTTGCTTTGAAGTTGTAGCAACAGCAGTAGCCGTTGCGGCTACCGATTTGATGGATGCACCAGAGCTCGAGGTAGGCCGACCACCGCTGGTATGTGGCCGCTTCACCTGTAGGATGTCGGCTGGCGTTGCGGGGATGGGAATAGAGGCGATTTCGGCAGCAGATAAGGCGGGAAGGTCTGCTTTCTCCTCTTCCTCGATCTGCAGCTGCGTCTGGGTTCCTCCGGCTTTGGCGTCGCCTCTGCCCTTGCGGGAGCCCTTGGAAAAGAGCTTAAACCCGGCCGGGATCGCGGACACGGGTCTGTAGGCACCGGTACCCGCCGAAGTACGCGGCCGCCCGGAGACGTCCACCGAAGGCCGGGGGGCCAGCTTCACTTTTGGCTTGCCGTAGGTATAGGACGAATAGCCGTACATCTCAGAGTGTGTCAGCTGAGACGAAAGGCGACGCGCATCGAGAGACTTGGTGGGAGACGACGGCCGCTCGATGCCGGTGAAGGACGGCGGCTCAGCCGTGCCTGCGAATTGCGACTCGGTGGGCGATTTTGCAAGCTGTGCATTCAACGTTACAGGCGGTGAAACTGTCTGGTGTGCTGGCAAGGCGCCCAGGGCGGTTTCGCCGTGTGCGCCCGGGCGGTCCTCTTCCTTCACAACGGACTGTCGCTTTGTGGCTCGCTGCTCCTCTTCCTCCTCCTCGGCAATCTCCATAAGACGCCTCCTCCGCAGGGAGCTCGTCGAGGACGAAGTCGAGCTGGACGCAGTGTGGAGGGAGCAGGCGGCGGACAGTTTTGTGTCTTTCAGCTCCTTTGCGTCGGCAATGGAAAAGGTTGTGTTGTACGGCGCAAATCGTTCGCAGACGGCACTGAAGTGGACGGTGACTCGTGCTGTACGATGTCGCAACGCGAATCGATTAGCTGCTGGTGGCGCTCGAAGGCGGCTGCTTGTTTCGGATGGGTGTACTCACCTTGCACCAGACGGGAGCAATTCTCTGGCAGGTACTTGATAATGACATTCCTCCGCCTGTACTTGAGAAAGCCATAGAGAGGCGATGCTTCCTCGTACTGGGCGATGGCGTTCCGGACGTCAACAATGCCGCCGCTGCCTTTTTTGAGCAGCTCGATCTCGTCGCGGCTGGCGTATTTGAGAAGAAACCTGCATGGCGAGAACGGGGAGGTGTCAGCAAAGGGCTTGCGTGCTTGCTTGTTGCTGTGCTGCTCTTCCAGGGACAGGTGAGGCTCATTTACCATCCTCCAGGCTCGACAAAAGCCGCCTCATAGGCCTCCCTGACGGCCACATCGTCTAGTCCATTCAGCGACATGACTGCCGCGGGCGCGCCACAATGGGAGAAAAAGCCGTTCCCCCGGCTGAATCAAGAAACACGAGAGCGGGTTGTTCGCGGGTGCGCGTGTTGGCGGATGTCCTGGCAGGGACGGGGGGAGGATGGGCGCAAAAAGAGAGGTGTCGATTGGAGTCGATTTGGGGGGGTCTGTCCGTGAAGGACAGGATGCGTCACATATCCTGGAGGCGGCCGGACGCGGTGCAGAGAAGCAGAGAAGCAGAGACAAACAGGGCTGGCAAGATAAATAGACGAAAAAAGGGAAGTCAGGAATGTGGGAAAAGATGGCGGCAAGGCGACAAGCCCACCAGCGCTGTTTCTGTCGTCGGCTTCAGCAGAACACCTCCAAGGGCAGCACACAGACGCCGCGGGCGCATTCCCAGGAGAGCGTGCGGGACGCGGAAGGCGACTGGACAGGCACGGGATGCAAAGACGATGCGATGCAAGAGGGGGGGGGGAAACAGAGAGGGTGAGAGAGGGTGAGAGAGGGGGAGAGACCGAGACAGACAGAGACCGAGACAGACAGAGACAGAGAAGCAGCACAAAAGGCAAGCGTGTGCAAGGCAAGGCCAGAACCACAACGAGAAGAAAGGGAAGCGGGCAAAAACAGGACGAGGGCCTGGCTCGGACGCGGGCAAGCAAACGAGAGAATCAAACCGAGCCCCTGAACGATGCTTCGGGCCTGGCCTGGCGACGAGGGCACACGCCGTCCGTTCCCACCAACTCCAGTCGCAGGGGCAGACGGGACAGGGCTTCTCCAGGCCCGGCCTCGGATTGGGCGCATTGGGAAATGAGTGGGCCCGAAACGGGAAACCATGGGGGGCGCCGCGGGGCCACGCTAGTCTACGAATAGCGCAAAGCACCCAAGACCGTCCGTTCTGCCCCTTTTACAATGGGCGCCGCGAGCCTGTGCGCACCGAAGCGCACAGAAAAGGACCACTCTACGCCGTTCGAGCACAAGCAATCGTTCTTTCAAGCACCACCGCGCACGTTAGTGGGCTGCCCCTTTTCCTCTTGTGTGGGGAGCCATGCGAGTACGGAGTACGAGTACTCCGTAATACTGTACACACGTTCGTGGCTTCTCGTGGCTTCCGTTCCCCGTTCCCCGTTCCCCGTTCCCCGTTGCGGACACGGGCTTCTCTGACCTCCGCCATTGCACGTCGTATCACGCCGTGCTCTCCGTGCAGTGCCGTGCAGTGCCATGCCGCACGCGGAGCGCCAGGGCTCGAATGCTCTGCGGCACACCGAGGCCAATGTGTGTATCCTGCACCTGTAAGATGTCTACGTCCGGCCGATGCTCTCCAGGGCCAGAAGTCGCCGTCGCCGGCAGCATCCGGCTCGTTGAGAACGAACGGCCACAAGCCCCTGTCGTGTGGTGCGGGCTCCGAGGCGCAATGGATGCCGAGCAAGCTCTGCAGGCATACATAAAACAAGGCGAGGACGGGGACTGGAGGATCGAGGGTTCGAACGAACAAAGGGGAAAAGGAACGAGGGGCGTGTTGCCCGGTTTTCTGCAACTGTGCAGCAGTGCTCAGCGGCCTGTGATTATTGACTTTGCTGGCTCGACAAGGCCTGGCTTGCATGAGAGACGTGCCGATGTGACCTCACAGACCCAACATCCTGGCGTGTTGCTAGTAATCTCTGGTTCCTCGTCCGCTTTGACCTCGTCGTGCAGAAGCGGCTGACCAGTAAAAGAACGTTTGTTCAGAGTCTAAAGATGGGCGCACTTTGCGGGCGACGATGCCATCCTCTCTGCATGGCCCGATGTCTTCATCTGTCTTCTGCTTGGTTGGCCACGACGATGCGGTGTGTAGACGGACAATTGAAGGAATCCATATATGGTGATACTTTTGCAAGTGCAGACGCAGCGCATAGGAGTGACCTGACGACCAGAATGAAAACCAAAACCAGCCCTTCGCAAGTGATAATCCAAAAGCCATCGTGTGAACAACATCGTCTCGTAAGCTGCCTTGTCTAACACCGCACCCATTCCCCGAGACCGGGAGATATTCTCTGCTCCACACCGTCACTCCCTCTTCAACCGGAGCATAGCCTTGGCACTCCATTCCCTGTGCCGGGTTCCCCATCCAAATCGCTCTCACGCACTCTCACGTCCTTCGCCCGGTACTTGTCAAGCCTTGGGCTCGGCAGGAGGAGTGGCATCTACAGCTATTTGCACAGACTCTTCCGTGGTGCTGGACAAGACCGACCCTTTGGGGTTGGCCCCGGGCGAGCCATCACCTGCAAACATTGGTTCTTCTTCCACCGAGCCCTCGATCGCCGTGCGCTTAAATGCATCCTCTCCGCCTCGGGGGGCCGTCGAGTCATGGCCACGGCCACTGTTGCTGGCAGACACGCCAACAGCCGGTGTGCCTTCGGAGATCTTCTGCTTGATGTCGCTGATGATCTTGTCGGCCTCGCTCGGCTTCGAGCCCGAGCCCGCCTCGTCGCCTTCAACGCCAATGAGGCCGCCAGTGTTCTTCTGTGTCTCCGCCAAGGCTTCCTTGTCGAGGCGGACAACCATGCATGACAGATTGTCCGTGCTAAAACGATCGAGCGCGTGGTCCACCAGCATCTTTGCGGCCACCGCAGGATCTGGAACAGTGCGCACAAGGCTCACCGCATCCTGGTCGCTACAGACATCCCACAGCTGCGTTTTGGTTAGCACTGCTGTTGTCGGCACCCAAAGAGAGAAGGGGGGAAAGGAGTGTGTCACGTACCCCGTCACAAGCTATGATGATGAACTCATCAAGTTCCGACTGTATTACCGTTTCCGTTGTGTAGGGATGACCCGTGACGAGTCCTTTGATATAGGTATCTCCTAGGGCCCGGGTGACGGCAAGAACACCGTTGACGCGGTTGTTAACAATCAGGCCCCCGGAAAGGGCGATACGGCGGCCTTCATTCTCGTCGCTGCCTTTGTGGTCGTACGACAGACGCAGAGCCTTCCCCGACCGACAAAGGATTATGCGCGCATCACCGACGTTCGCTGTGTAGAGGACGCGTTGCCGAAGAGCATTTGGCTTCAACTTGACGTGGGCAGCCTCCACGTCAGTCGCCGCGCGAGGGAGAGTCGAGATGCTCCCGCCGCTGCCGTTGCCCGCCTTTTCGTCCGCTTTAGGAGCGGCATCGTCCGTGACCTTGGTGGCGGCAGCTATGGCGATGGCCTGGGATCCGGTGGCAGACTGGCTACTCGGCACTCTGTCCTCCCAGCGCAGTACGGCAACGGCGGCCGTGCAGCCGCTGTTTTTCAGAGGAAGTTTTTCCAGCTGGGCATCGACGGACGTGAACGTCTGGTCGAGAAGTTCAGGTATGGGCGCATTGGGGTTTTTGCGTATGATGTCTTCGAGAATCAGATGCAGCTTCTTGCCGCACCAGTCGGCCGCGAAAGTGCCAGCGTGCCCGTCGAAGATAGCAAAGTAACCGTTGTCGGTCTCTAAAGGGTCTCCCACCACGTCCGCGCCGCCGTCTCGGGCATTGGTAGCTGGAGCGTCTGCCCCGCTACCGCCAGAAGACAAACCGCTCGCTTTCGTGCTGTCCTTGTCCACGTTGGTGGGCGCTGGGGCCGGTGTGCGGAGAAAGTTGTATAAGAACGCGTGCGTGTCCTCCATCGTTCGCCGACACTTTGCGTTTCGATCTTCCCAGACGCCAACACGAAATGTCGATCGCGGACCAGGACGAGACTCGCCAGCCGAGTTGTTGTGTGTTCCCTGAGGAACGGCAAGTGCTGCATCTTGCTTTCCGAGCTTCTGCAACGGGGTTTGGGCCGAGGCAGGCCCGTCGCCACTCGGCCGCCCAGCCTGCGAGAAGCTGAGGGTGTTCTTCGCAGATGCTAAGAGACTGCTGGCACGGCTACTGACGCCACTGCCCCGCCGTTTCTTGTGCTCCGCGGAACTGCCGGATGTCGGCGGGCTGCTGTTCCCGGCTCGTCTTTCGGGGCTCGCAGACTTCCCAGAGGTGGGGATTGGTGACGTGGCCGGTGCCGTATCCCGGCCGGGTTCCGGCGAAGGCGGCTTGTCGCTGTTCTTGCCGTTGGCGCCTGAACCAAAGGCAGCGGTCGGGCCAGGGGAAGCAATGTCGCCGCCGCTACCGGTGTCATCGATGGCGCTCTCGGGCTTGATTGGAGCGGGTGGGCTTCCACCAAACATCCTGTTGAGCAGGCCCCCTTGCGAGGAGAGACTGCGTCGCTTGTTGCCTGCCAGCTTGGTTGGCGGTGGTGGGACGCTGGGGGACCAGGGTTGTCGCGTGGAAGTCTGTCCTGTTTCCGTGCTGTCTAGATGCACAGGGGCAGTTTCTACACAGACCAAGGAGCAGCAAGATGTTGGGAGAGGCTTTCGCTCTTTGAGGACGGAGGTCGGCGCCGGCGATTCGGAGGATGGGGGATCGGCAAGGCCTGTCGGAAAAGGCCAAAGAGAAAGAGGCTGGTCGTCTGTGTGCGAAACCGTAAAGGGCTGTGGTGCAAATGGAGGCCAGTTGCAGATATGTCTCTTTGCACGCCGCGTCAGAAGGTGCACGTCGTTGTGTGCAAGCGAGTTGTCGAGTCCAGTGGCCGGCTATCTGTGTGCGGATTCCTAGGGGGGGAGAAGCGGCGCTGGTGGGGGTGGATGGGCGGGTGGATGGCCAGGCCTGGGCAGCCTTTGGGCTTGGAGCTGTCTGGGAGGAGACGCTTGTTTCGGTGGCGGTGGGGAAGGGCCAGTTGTACAGGAAGATGAGGGGGGGGGGGGGGGGGGGGGGCGGGTGACTTATTGGGTGGATGATGTAATAATAAACAAGGCGGGACGGAGGGGACGGAGGGAGGGAAGGGGCTATTTTGTGCAGGATGGCTTTTAGGCGCCTGGAACGGGTGGGACAGGGCGCCTGACCACGCGGCAGAAACACGGGGAAACATAGCAGCCTGGCCTGTCGTACACCCACTGTAATTAAGCTGCTGCTGTTGGTAAGCGCATCCTTCGTCCTCCGAGGGCAGCCCGTAAGACCGCGAGCCACGCCCGAACGACGGCGGACAGGGGCCGTGCGATGGATGGCTGGTGCAGCGGCTGTGGCAACCTCAACATGTTTCTTCAGTGCGAAGCACAGCTTACATACGGGAGAAAGGAACACGCAAACGGAAAACGGAAAACGGAAAACGGAAAACGGAAAACGGAAAGCTGCGGCGCTTGCACTATACCCCACACCTGCTAGACTGTTGCTATCCACAGGTCTGAGGCTTCTCTCAAACACATACTCCGTAGGTAGGACAAGGGAAGATCGTCCAAGAAGCGCATCCGAGATTGCCATCAATCTGGGCTTTCGACCCCAACGGAACAAGCCCGTTGGTATTGGAACAGACGCAGAATATATCAAATACAGAAACGGAAAACGGAAAACGGACAACGGAAACGGGAACCAGGAACAACGACAATGGGACGAGCGCCTCGGTCAAAACAGAAGACGGGGACACGAAAAACACTGTCCCATGGGACCCAGCGGGGCTCCGCGACCGGCGCCCGGCCGGCCGGGCTGTTTCAAGGCCCGGACACAGGTAGCCGCACAGAGACCCGTGGCCGCCGCGAACGAGACGGCTGTGGGACGCTACCGTCGTAAACTATCCAGCCGGGCCTGCAGGTCGTCGTCTCCCGCACTGGCGCCGCCGCCGCCGCCACCAACGGCCTGGGCAATCTTTCCTTCTGGCACTGCGGCCGATTGCAAGCCTTGTGGTGCGTCTCCGAGCTAAACGGTTGTCACTGTTAGCACCTTGCAACAGAAGAAAACAGGGTGGGGGGGGGGGGGGGGGGTAGGCGGGCGCAACGTACGGCTTGGGTCAGGTCGACACCAATCTCCTCCAGAATCTGCTCAACAACCTCGTCGCCCTCCTCTTCCTCGCCGACATCCATGGCGTCGTCGACGGCGTCGTCCATCATCTCTTGCCTCTGCTCCATGATGTCGTTCTCACGCTCAAACTCCATGGCAATGCGTTGCAAGGACGGGAGGTTCATTGTGCGATTCATGCTACCAAGCGCCATAGTGGCGCCCTTCATGGCCTGCATCATCTGCTCGTTTGTTCGATACGTCTGAGGATGAGGATGGGCAGTCAGCATACCGTAGCAGTCGATACAGCAGGGGGGGGGGGGGGGGGTCTCGGGCTGGCTGCCTACCTGGAGCCGAAGAGATATCTTCTGCAGTTGACTCCGCATGCCATAGAACTTCTCAACGTATCTGGGGCGCACGCGATGTTAGCAAGGATGCCGCTGCCGGGTGCCGCTACTGCCGCCACCGGGGCGGCTGGTCCGACAGCTGGCCCTCGGCTTGTGACGCGGAACCAACTGACCTTCTTGTGCGCACCAAGTCCTTTGCTTGGATCTTGCATGCGCCCATCTGGCCCTTCTGTGCACTCTGCTTGATCTGCGCAACCAGCGTCTTCTCCTGCTTCTCGAGTTTGACCCGCTGCTGGTCGAGCTCGCGGATGGCCTTGTCGAGCAGGCGCTGGTTCTTCCGCAGGCGCTCGGCCGGCGTGATGCGCTTCCCAAAGGCCCATTCGAGGATCTGCAAAAAACGGTGTGAGAGACATGACTTTCAGCAGCTGACTCGCCCCATAGCCCGGGCCCTCTGTGGCTGGCCGGAACACAAAACACATTGTCCACGCGACGTCCTCACATTCATCGTGTTGCTATTTTACGCGGCTGCGAAGTGGAGAGGGAACGGGAGGGAAGACGGGGGAAGAGGCCAGAAACGCAGCACGGTTCGCGCTCGCCAGCTCTTTCCAGACTAGATGCCGGGGTCGTGGGTGTCGTGGGTGCCGTCGTGGTCGTGTTGTCGCCGTGGTCGTGTTGTCGCCGTGGTCGTCGCCGTCAATCGCTGCGTCGTTGCGGTGGGGAGAGATAAGGCAGCAGCAGCTCGCCGTTCTGGTAGGAGACACCGCCAGGTAATTTGGGAGCGCCGTCGCTTTAGGGGAGGGTTGGTGGGGCGCTAACGCCGCCCGGCCACTTTTGTGCTGTGCGCCCGTTAACGGCCCTTCACTGTGCACGGCGAGACAGGGCCTCTGGGGACATCACCAAGAAGCGCTGCAAGACGGACTCGGGTTCGGCTGGGTGTGGTTCTTGTCTCGCTTTCCCAGTTTCCTGGCCGTTGCTCTTCAACACAAAAAGAGGCAGAGGACGGCCAGTCCGCTTCGATGTGCGTCACCGTTTTCAAGGTCCCAACAACTGGCACCACGTGGCTGGGCCAATCAGAGCACCCCGCGCTGGGTGTGGCTCGATCGGAAATTTTGCCTCCGCCATAATAATGGTCGAAGAATCGCTTGGCCGCCCTCCCCCCCCTTCCCCCGAGCAGAGCAACCAGAACATCACGAAAACTGCAGCGCAGACCGAGGCTCAACGCTGAACGATACGTTCTGCACTCCCGGCTTTCCTCTCGCGCCCAACCCTCCCTAGTTCTATGGCTTTCCCATCGACGCAATGAGCCCCAAACCACGCCCAAACAAGGGGAAAGCCCCCAGCGCTGCGCCGCCAACTGTCGGTGAGCACGGCGCCGACGCTCGAGACAACGAGGCCCCAGACAACACCAGCGACCTCGCGTCTCATGTCTCACGCCCCGGATACATGACCGTCGGCTCTGGCTCAACCTCCGAACACGCGGCGCAGCTGCAGGCCCTTCTCGACAAAGACTCCGGCTATGGCGGCAGCTCGACCGGCGGCGACGACAGTCGGTCGATGCTGGGCTCGTCGCTCGCCTGGGACTCGGCTGTCCATGACCACCCCAACCTGTTCCCGACTGCGGCGTCGTCTTCTGCCGCTGGCTTTGAGGCCACCCGGCGGCTGCAGGCGGGCGCCGTCCACCAGATCTGGTACAACCAGCATCGCGTCGCCCTCGGCAAGTCCATCAGCCAGGTTGTCGAATTGTTGAAGGGGCTTCAAGACACAAATGCATCTTGGCCTGCGCACTACCCAACCGTGCAGCGCATCAGCGCCACTGCGCCGCTGCTTCCGCCTTCTCCGACCCGCCCGGGCTTGCAGCACGCACATACGACGGTCGGCGATCTCATCGCCACGGGTGCCGGCGCCGGTGTTGACCGCCCGGGCCGTGGGCCCCTCCGTCGATCCTATACCGCTCTAGAAGACAACGCGCTGGCGGAGTCCAGCAAGGCTGCCGAGACGCGGCCATCGGCCGCAGAGCCGCGCCTTGTTACGCCGCAGATTGCCACCGAGTTCTCGGTGCTGAAGCTCGACCTGAAACTGGGAGGCTTGCACCAGGCCGAACTGGTCCACTCGCTGGAGAAAGCGTCGATCGCCTCGCTCCTCGACGAGAAAATTCGATCTAGCATCAAACACCTGCTTGCCCTTCGAGAGCGCATCGAGGACATCTCCAGCAAAGTGCTGATCACGGGCGACCTCAACGCCGGCAAGTCCACGTTCTGCAACGCCCTCTTGCGGCAAAAGATCTTGCCGGAGGACCAGCAGCCTTGCACGAGCATCTTCTGCGAGGTTCTGGATGCCAGCGAAAACAGCGGCGTTGAAGAAGTGCACGCCGTGCATATGGACACCATCTACAACCGCAACGACGAATCCACCTACGACGTTTTTTCGCTTCAGGAGCTGGAGAAGATCGTTACCGACAACTCAACATACATGCAATGCAAAGTGTATGTGAAGGATGTGCGCGCAATCGACGAGTCGCTCCTCAGCAACGGCATCGTCGACATTGCCCTCATCGACGCGCCGGGCCTCAACTCAGACACGACCAAGACCACCGCCGTGTTTGCGCGCCAGGAGGAGATTGATGTGGTTGTCTTTGTCGTGTCTGCCGCCAACCACTTCACACTCACAGCCACCGAGTTCATCAGGGCCGCTGCCGCAGAAAAGGCCTACTTCTTCTTTGTCGTGAACGGCTTCGATGCCATCCGGGACCAAGAACGCTGCAAGAAGATGATTCTCGACCAGGTCTCTAGCCTGAGCCCCCAGACTCACAAGGAGGCCTCCGAACTTGTCCATTTCGTCTCAAGCAATGCCATTCCCATGGCCCCGCCACCCGCTCCACCCGGCGGTCCTGGAGGGCCCGGGGGCGGAGGGGGCGGGAGCTCATCGGGCGGTGGCGGAGGTGACGACGGCGACGATCCGACGGGCAAGGGGAAGGAAAAGGAAAAGCTGCGCAATTTCGAAGGCATGGAGCAGGCGCTGCGACGCTTCGTTTTGGAGAAGCGGGCACACTCCAAATTGGCTCCGGCAAAGAACTACCTCCTCAACATTCTGAACGACGTCAATGCGCTTGCCACGGTCAACACCGAGGTCGCGCAATCGGAAATTGTCCGTGTCAGCAACGAACTGGGCGAGATCGAGCCTATGCTGGAAGCCAACACAAAGGCAAAGGCCGAGGTTGCTACTGAAGCCGAGCAAATTATCGAGCAGACCTGCAAGGACGTCTATGACCACAGCCGCGCCGTCATCAGTTTCGCCATCGCGCACGCCGGCGACGGGAATTTGGGCATCCCCTATCCCGGCCTTTTTTCCGCCTTCCAGTATGCCGAGGACATCAAACAGGTCATGTTTGCACACATTTCTGCATCCGTGGCCGAGTGCGAAGAGCACGCGCGGGCGAAAGCTGCCGGCGGCGTCAATACCCTCAAGCAGCTGGGCATTCTCCACCTCGGCAACAATTTTGCCGACCTTACCTTCCGGCCCGAGTTCATGTTCCGCCGGCGTAGGGATGAGCTGGCACGCAAAATCGACGTTTCAACTGAAATCACGGACTTTGTGGACTTCTCTATGATCCTGCAACGCCAGGAAAAGGTTGCCGGCACCGGAATGGCATTGACCGTCGTGACAGCTCTCGGCGGTCGCATGATCGGTGCGCAAGGGTGGATGGACCATGCGTTCTCTGCCGCGAAGCTGGTGGGAAGCAACCACACCCGCCGCTTGCTCATCCCGGGAATCATTCTTGTGGCAATTGCAGCCACGGGCTACATCTTGTCCCAGATCCCGCAGTCTTTGCCACGCCGGTTGTCAGACAAGATCTCGTCGCGCCTGGCTGGCATCGATTATGTGCACAACAACTCAAATCGCATTGCTGGGACAGTTCGGAAGGTCCTGCGGTACCCTGCCGATTCTGTCCGCGATGGGCTGAACCGGTCCGTGGACCAGCTCGGTACGCGCAGGGAGGACACGCTGAAGGTCAAGGCCGAGAGCGAGGCGGCCCTGAAGTATTTCAGTAACCTAGTGACAGACAGCGCGAGGCAGCGTTCCGTCGTGACAGCCTTGGATCTCGACACCCCGCCCCCGGGCGCAGCGCAGTAGCCGAGATCGCGGCGATCTTCTCGCTGGAGAACGCGAACACAGCTGGGCGAAAAGAAATCGGATTTTGGGGCGTTAAGGATGACGATTATGAAAGCTTTTTTTTGATTTTATGAATGGAGGGGCACGGCGGGTTTTGGTTATGTGTTTTGCCTTCGAGTTCTGGTCGGGAGCAATGGCTTTCGAGCTCCTCCTCAGTTCTCGCCCGTCGCCGATCGCCTCGACTGCGTCTTCTATTTTGTATACGGGGCTCGTTTCTCTTTTTACCTCTCTCCTCGAAACGTTTCAATTTTGCTTTACAGGATGCCCAAAGTGGCGTAGGTTTCCCGTCTACACCACCCATGTGCATCTACTAGACCTTGCTTGGGGAGCAGGTGGGCAGTGGTAGTCGTGCCACTGATAGCAATCAAAGCAGAAAAGAAAAGCAGCACTCTTCTGTTCCCACGCCGATGCCGTGAAGTATGCGGGGGGTATCTAGGGAAAAGGTTGTTTCTTGTTTCTCACCGACGATTCTCTTCGGTTGAGGGAATGCAATTGCTAGCCTGTCTCTATATTGAATCTGTCGCATATTGTGCAACGGCCAAGCCTTCCCAACCAGAAAAGCACTGAGAAGAGAGTTGAAACTAAAGCAGCTTCCAGCTGCAAACGAGCCAAGGGAGACAAATGACAGGGTGCCATACTAAGTATGGGGGAGGGCCCATAAAACCAATGCATGAGGACGAAAAGCACAACCCAACGATATTCATCCTTCAAGAAGCGAACTAGGCCGGGTGCATGAGCAGCGAGCGAGCCCCGGCAGCGACTGCGGCTTCAGCACAAGAGCCCGTCGTCCTCCGATTCGCACCCCGCGCTTCAGGCCACGTTGCGCGTGTCGAACTTTGGCAACCAAGATCCCTCTTTCTGCCGTACTCTGATACCCTTTCCTGCCAATGCTGTTTGTCGTAGCTGTCGTGTTTTGGATCGCCGCTTCGTTGTCGGAGTACCAAAATCCTTACAGCGCCGGCCGCGCGCCCGAACCACCCAATGCTGCGCCGACCTGGGCGGCGGTATCGCCACCCTCTTGTCTCTCGCCAGAGCCAGCTGTCAGAAGTTCGCTGCCCATTTCTCGCATCCGCTGTTCCTGCTCCATGGCCAGAATGTTCTGTTCCTCTGCCCAAGACAGCGCAAAGGGAATGCCCACCAGCAGGGCGCTCACGGAAATGGTCCAGGCAGCACGGCCAAGGAAGGACAGTGTTGTGCGTACGACGCGGTTGCCGAATTGGTATTTGTTATAGAACCAGCCGCGGGTGGTTGGTGGGATAATGTCACGCAGGGCATACAGCCGATCACCAAAAGTCTCCCGGCTTGGATCGTAGTCCGAGTCTGTGGAAATTTCCGAGTCTACTCAGAAACAAGGCGGGCTGTCAGTACACAGGATTCGTCCCGTCGCCAGTCCCTCGGCATCTCGAGGTGATTGTTCAAGAGTCCCGGCTACACCTACCAGTGTCTGTGAAATCGTCCTCTTCCACACCCTCAACTGGGCGCTGCTGGAAGTGCTCGTCCTCGACTTCGACTAGTTGAACCATCGCGAGTGTTGAATATGTGATGTCGCCTTGTTGACGTCGTTCAAATAGTGGCTGTGTGGACTCGTGCCTGTATTGAAGTGGTTGCTTGCTTGCCGGAGCAGTTATGATGTGAGTGAACAAAACGGTTCAAAACTTGGTGGAGGCTCTTGATCATCGCAAAATTTTACCGACGGTGACTCGTCACGTGATGCATTCGGGAAATCGCCTTTTTGCCCAAGGAGTTCTGAGCAACATTGTCGCCGGTTCCAGACAAGGCATTGTAAACTCCGTTGAATCTACGATGAAGCTATCAACTCTGTCTTCCGCATTTTGGGGGGCGGAGGCCATTACATATTCGATACCAGTCGCCCTCGTAGCTAGGTTTTACCGTCTTTGGTATCAACGTTCTTCACACTTCTCAATATGTGTCTGTTTCCTTCGAGGACGAATATCTAAGCTATCATATTATCAACTGGCCGGAATCAGGAGCTCTTTGTAGCACTAAACTATCAACGTTCCTCATAACTTCGTGAAATGTCGCTGAGAACACAATGACACACGTCCGCTAACTGGCCGATTCTAACAAAAAAAATCAAAACACAAATCGTAAAGAAACAAACCATATCCTCTGCCTCGACGCCAGCAACAAGCACAAAGAACAAGACTAAGCTGGTTTCTTTTGCGGGGTCTCTGCAAAACGGATCCCCCGCCGAGCAGGCGGTACTCTTGGGGTGTCGTCATCGTCACTGTCTTCAGCCTGCTGGGCTGACATGCCCAGAGCAGCTTCTCGTCGACGTCGTTCAGCCGGCGTTTCTTTTGTCTCGTCGTTGGCATCGCCGCCGTCGTCAGAGTCGTCTTCATCATTGACGCTCTGCAAAACAGCCAGACGGCGCCGTCTCTCAACAGCGGTTTCCGGCATGTCATCCGTCTCAGAAGGACCCGCCGCAGTCCGCCTACGCCGAGACGAAGCTGCGATTTCGAGATTGGAACTAGACGAACGGCGACCAGAATCGTCGTCACTGTTGCTCAAGCTGTTTTTGCGCTCTTCGTTGGTGCGATCACGCCTCCCTCTTGCCGGAGATGATTCAACCCCTGCGGCTCTTTCTGGGTGGGAAACGAAAATGCCGGGAGGGGCGGCATCTTGTTTGTCTTGTTTCGCCAACGTCTTGATTGTGTGGGATGCGTTCGACTTGTCGACCACCTCGCGTCGCGTGCCCTTGTCGAGTTTCTGCATCTCCTTGATGAAGCCCTCCTTGGTCATGCGCTGGCCAACGCCGCCAATCGTAAAGCGAATGTGGCGGTCGTCCTCTTCCTCTTGCACTTCCGCGACACTCTTTTTCCTCTGCCTCTGGGCCGCCGGCTCACCTGCAGCAGCCCTTCCGAAATTCATCCAGCTCTGCATAGCGGGTTTGCTATGGACCCTCGTGATAGGGTCAATCTCGGTATCCACATCCTTGCTGTCTTCCTCTTGCTCCCTTGCTTTTTCAGCGGGTTTGATCAGACCGCCCATGCCCATGTACTTGAGGCTCTGAGAGACGACATCGCCAGCACCGCCTTCTTTGTCGGGTTTCTGAGGAGGTAACTCATATTTCTTGACAACCTCTCCGTCTTCGTCTTCGACAATGATCTAGGGTGAAGAAATTAGCGTGAGATAAAAACGAAAAGTGTGAAGGGAAAAAAATATAACTTACCGTGTTGCCAAACTGATAAGCACGAGCAGGCTCGTGCTTGCGCGTGTCCTTGTGCTTCTCTTTTCTCTTCTGGATTTCCTCGGTTTTCCAGTTGCCAATCTTTTTCTTGATGGCATCGTAGGACCAAGAAGAGGAGCCAGCGTCGGTCTTCGGTGCCTCGGGGGTAAGCTCATCTTTGAGTTTCTCAACATCAGAGTCCTCGGCAGATGGCTTATGAGAATGGGTGGGCTCGACAGCGACAACCTCGCCTTGTTCAGTCTCTATGATGATATTATCCCCCTCGTCGTACAAGTTCAGCCGAGGGCTTGTGGTGGGCGAGTCGGAACTGTCGGGCCCATCGGATGAGCGTCGCTGCTCTGGTCGACTTTGCTTCTCTTCGTCCCTGCCTTCGTGACGACCTTCTTCTTCGGCGGCCGTAGTCTGCCCTGAGCTCTGGGAAGGCTGCTCCGCATCATAGGTGACGGAGGTCTCGCTTTGTAACGGCGGGCTTGCCAAGGAGGCATCAGGAACGCGGCGCCGAGGATAGATAGCAGATTGGCTGATAGGCCCACCTGGGCCAATGCCGTCATCCCACTTCTTCCTCCTCCGCCGGCCAACACGAGACGATGCCCGGCTGCCTTGTTTGCTCGATCCCTCTTCTTCGTTCATGCGGCGCAAGAACTGGCCTGGGATCCCGACGGGCAAAAGAGTACCTTGCGGGACAGTTGGCATCTTGAGATCGTCCCCGTCGGTGTCTGACATTGTACGAGCTTGCGAGCGAGATTGGGATGAAATGCGAGGTAGGCGGTTCATCCATGACGGCCCGTCTTCTGGCGCGACGGTGTAGGACATTGTGACAGTGAGAGTGTTGATGCGCTTGCCCAGGGTGAAGACGGCAATGGACGAGCCGTGAATGATAATGGACGTCACGACCAGAAAGGTCACTATCGGCCAGACAAGTGTCAGAAGCGTATAGTGCGGGGAATCAGCCGGTGGCAGGTCGGACAACGGCACGGGGGAGTCACTCTCCAGCTCTGCCCTCGCTAGAATAGCCACAAAGATAGCACCGACGCCGATGGGGCCAAAGTGGCCGGCAAAGAGTGCCTCGCGCCACGTCTTGATGTCCGGTATCAATGGCTTCAAAGCCATCATGATGGGGATTCGGCGGAAGAGAATGACGAAGATGGCGATGACAGTAAGACGCCAGGCAGACAGGCCAATGGATGCTTCGTTGAACATCTCCCAGGGAATGACAGTGCCGAGGTAGACAAAGTAGGTCAAATTGAGCAGCAGGTCAATGACGTTGGACACGTGGGACTCTTCTGTCTTATGGCCAAACCAACCATCGTTGGAAAAGCCGACGCCGGCAGAAAAGCCGACTAGAAGGTCGTCCACGCCAAGGATGCTGCCCGAGCCAGCACAGAAGAGAGCGAGGACAAAGTAGAAGACGAGAAAGCTTTCCCGGTCGATCAGGTCGTGGCGCTCGGCAAACTTGATCCCATGGCGAGCAATGTAGCCGACCAGGAAGCCAAAAACGGCGCCGAAAATGCACTCGTAGAGGATGGTATAAATGATCCAGTGGAAGGAGACCTTGGCAGCGTCACGGTGGTCCTGAATGAGGTACAGGGAGAGGTAGATAAAAGGGAAGGCCATGCCATCGTTGCAGCCGGACTCGGCAGAGAGGAGATCGCGCAGATGCTTGGGAACCCTCTTGGCGAACTTGCCCTTGCCGACGACGGAGGATGCCAGGACGGGATCGGTGGCCGTAACGCACGCGGCAATGACGAGGCTGTCGAGCCAGTCGAGCGGGGGAACCATCCACCAGACGATGAGGGACGTAATGAGCCAGCCAAACGTCATGACAGGCACGAGGAGGAAGATGACGGACTTCCAGTGCCGTTCCATGTAAAACTTGGGCAGCTCGACACCGACGGCAAAACACTGGACGACCAGCACGATGCGCGAGAACTCGATTGTGGTGATGTCGACGTTGCCCCAAGAAGAAGGGTCAATCAGGCCGGCGGCATGGGGACCGAAGATGAGGCCACAGATTGTGGCAACGGTCGCCTCGCCGATGTAGATGCGCTCCTTGATGATAGACGAGCAAAGCATAAACAGCGAGGTGAAGCCGCCCAGGATGATGTACACCAAGTGAGGCTTGGTGATCGAAAGGTGATCCCACGCCATGGTGAAAGGTGTTGGGAGGGGGGGGGGGTGATGAGGGCCACGGCTCGGGTCAGAGCGGCGGAGAGCCAGGCGATGGCGTTGCTCGCCGGGAGCAAAGCTGCTTCGGCCGGGGACACACTATGTCGCAGCCGATAGAACAGCCAAGGCGGAGCGGAGGTGGTGGCGGGCGCAAGGCGAGTGGAGGCGGACGCGGCAAGGACGGAGCGGGGACATACACGGGTGCGGCAGAGAGTCAGGGCCGGACCGGGTATGGGGCGCCCCGGTCAATCGACTCGGATCGGTGACGGCAAGAATGCGACGGAGACATTCAGGGACGCTGACCGCGGACGGGGCCGATAGCAGCAGGTGCGTGGGATAGACGGCCGGTGGGATCGTGGAACTGTGGAGTTGTAGAATTGTGGGAGCCGGGTGGCCGGCTGGAGGAGGTGGCAAAGAGAGGAGGAGAGGAGGAGGGGGAGGAGGGGAGGAGGGGAGGAGGGGAGGAGGAGAGGAGGGGAGGATAGAGGAGGAGGAGAAGGGAGGAAGAAGAGGAAAGACGAAGACAGCACGAGTAAAGTTCCCCAGTGGATCTTCAAGCTAAAGAAATGCCCAATTCAAGGTGACGTAAGAACCAACAGAGTTGGGGCGCAAGAGCAATATATATGCACGAGGGTGACAGTAAGAGCACAGTCCGTGGCCAGCAGTCAATGAACAAAAAGAACGGAAGAACGGGAAGGGGGGAGGAAAGGGGAGGACGAGACGATAATACGACGTGACGAAAATGGAGAGGCAAAGAGAACGCCGAGAGGAAAACAGTCGTTGACAACGCGAGGCAAGAGGAAACGACGGCGCAGAGATTGGACGGACCGGGATTGCACTAGGACAGCGCGGTGGGAAGACACGCTAGGGGAGGCTGCAACCAGGGATGCATTGCGCCCACCCGGGGAGCCGACTTATCTGCTCCGTGCTCCGTAAGTGAGTCGTCAGGAAGGTATCTTACGGAGGACATACAGCACTACGACGCATTAATATTACTATCTGGGCCTCACCGTCACACCTGAAGCTTTGCAGCACGGCGATTGGCTGGACAGGGGCAGGCGTGGGGCTTGGCGCTGCGGCAGGGCACGGGCTGTCTTGGAAGGAACAATAATACGGTACGGCTGTGCAACGACAGTGGCAACGGTTGCAGAGACACAGGCTCCGGGCTGTCGGTTCACGAGCACGGGCAACAAACGCTCGCCCGGATAGAGTAGCATGTGTTGCGGCATCTTGCTTTTTGGCACGGGTTTTCAGCAACAAATGGCAGGGCGAGAGCCGAGCCCCGGGGCAAGACGGCACAAGGAGAAAAGGCAGGGGGGGGGGGGGGGGAGAGGGAGAGTGGGAGAGAGAGAGAGAGAGAGAGAGAGACAGAAAGAGAGAGAGAGAGAGAGAGAGAGATGGACTAAAACACATCCAATCAAAGGGCGCGTAAATACAGGGGTAGCGGAGCGGTATTTTTACCGAGTACGGCTGGCCATGCTGCTCCGTGTCGCCGCTGGCAGTGAAAGTGTCAGGGAACCGACTCACGGAAAAGCCGAGAGAAGGATCGTATCTCTGCGATGGTGTCTGAAGATACTGTACCCTACGGAGTCCTGTGCAAACAACGGCGGCCCGCCTGAGGGACTTTTGCGAACAGTTGCAGCGGGCGGATAGCCCTGCGTACTCCGTGCTCCGTCTGTCCATACTGCGTGAATTACGAGTACTCGTACTCTCTGGGGAGTCGCTCTAGGCCTGGCCACAACGTCCTCGCAGAGCCCGTGTGCTTGCCCAGCCAAGACACGCCAAAATCCCTGGCCAAGGAGCTATGTGCCAACCCAAGCAAGCGGGCCAAGCAGGCCAAGCATCGGTGGCGACCCAGCAGGCAAACAGGCCCACCCAAAGGCCTGGCCGGCCAGCCATCGCCGCAGCCCACAGCAAGCCCGTGCCGAGATGATATCTTGCGGACCACAGGCAAAGCAGGCCCACGAAAACGTTTGGCAGTGGGCGGTCTTGGCAGCATGGCCGGCCATGCGCAAGTCCTACGAGTACGGAGTAGGTCCCCAGAAATGAACAGACAAGATAAGTGCACGTTGCGCATGGCCCGCCTTTTTTTATCGTGAGCGTGCGTGCATGTGCGTACTCCGTACTCGTATGCATGTGTGTGTGCATGTGCCGCGTGTGATGTTTTCGCTGCCCTCTTCTCGTCTCCAGCCGCCGACTCCGTCCAGCCAACAGCCAACAGCCTGCCGCCACAATCGGCTGCCGGCCGCAGTCGGCCTTGCAGCGCCTGCGGGCTGACGGATCGGACCTTGTTATACTCCATTGCCTCACCGAGGCGCGCTGTTGGCGACACGGCCTGGCCAATCCAAGCCGCAGCCCGGCCTCGCTGCAACGTTGGGCCGCCGACGTTGGGTTGTTGAGCAGCCGTCACGAGCCAGCGCCCCCAAG
Organism: Ophiostoma pallidulum; assembly: GCA_019925425.1. Lineage (NCBI taxonomy): Eukaryota > Fungi > Ascomycota > Sordariomycetes > Ophiostomatales > Ophiostomataceae > Ophiostoma > Ophiostoma pallidulum. The sequence goes on from JADHKO010000113.1 coordinate 96,360, forward strand.
GCACGGGCAGCAGACCTGTCCACGTGCCATCACAGGGAAGCCCAACAGAGTGGCAGGGCCAGCGGCCCCCCACGGACGGCCTGCACTGCGTTGCAGAGAGCCGTGTGGTTGAATGGAATCGATCAGTAACACGCCGTAGACGAGAGACAAAGTCAACAACAGAGCGTGGAGGCACAAGCGTCTAGACGTTACCTGCGATTTCGCTGCTGCTGGTGGCACGTGCTCATTTGCTGCCACTCCACCCGACACCCCCCCCCCCCCCAAACGCCGGCGGGGCCAGACGCGACGCGCTTGGGATCCGTGGCCATCGATTCCTGCCAATTCCGACCCTGTCGCCATCTCCATCTCCATCTGCCCTCCGCCGCGGGAACAACAAACACATTCGCCCAACGCTCCAACCGACGGTCTGCATGACGACAGGCGTGTCCAACATCTTGCCTCTCCGACTTGAAGCAGCAGCAGCAAGAATCATTCGGTGGGCGTGCGCTGCTCCTGTCCCAGGCCCCGGCCGCGTTGCTCCTCCTCGCTCTCGGAACGCAGATGCTGTCTCGTTCCCAACAGCGATAATGTTTGCAAAGGCAAATAAGACCTACGAGGCAGCCGGCAGCTCCTCTGCTGCCATCACGTCGCAAAAGCCAGCCGCCGCTGCCGACCTGAAGAAGACTCTGTTTCCCTCCAGTAGCCCCGATGGCTCCATCGCTGCCTTCTACCGACGGCCTCTTGCCAGCACATCCCAGGCGTCGACTTTCAAACGACCACCAGCTTTCAGTCCGTCTGGCGCCCGCCCATCCGCCTTGGCAAAGCCTCTTCAGTCTCGCTCGCCCAACACACCACGGGCGACGTCCAGCGCGAGCAACAATCGTATCAGCAGCTTTACGACTCTGTGCGGCAAACCTGACGCGTTCACAGAAGAGCCGCATGCGGTCGCTGCTCTACCCGCATCTGCTGTGGGCGTGAAGGAGGCAGGCGAAAACGATCTGAAGGCATTTGGGGTGTTTGTCGATGACTTCACAGACGATGTGGACTTGGACCTAGACCTCCAGACCCCTGGCGCCCTTCCCCCAAAGCCTGCAGGCGCACCCGTGGCGCCGCATACCAGCTTCAACTCAACGGCCTCGTGGCCGTCGTCTCCGCCCTCGCACTTCTCTGCTCCAGATTTTCCGCTGACAGCAGACAAAAGCCGCACGTCTTCTGTGAAGCGCGTCTCGCCCGACTACGATGCCGCCGCCTCCCCTCTTCCGGCAGCAAAAAGGCGTACGTTGCCGAAGAACTGGCTCAAAAACCCGCAAGACGAGCCGCCTGCTGTAGCTGTCACGCCTGGGGCGAAACAGAATGGTGCACTCTGGGAGGCAACGGCCAGCGCAGTCAAGGCCCAGAAAAAGCAGCTGAAGGACCAGTCGAGGAAGCAGATGGCCGTCGGCGGCGGCGACGGCGCAAGCCGTCTTGCTGCCAACAACTCTTCTGATCTCGCCACCGAGGCTTCGTCAATGCGAAAACCCTCCGGGCCCATCACTTTGAGCAATGAGCAACAGCATGTCAAGAATCTCGTATGCTTCAAAAAGGCAAGCGTGTTTTTTACCGGTCCCGCTGGAACGGGTAAGTCTGTACTGATGAGGGCCATCATCGATGACCTACGGACAAAGTACGCCAGGGAGCCGGAGCAGCTTGGTGTCACCGCATCAACCGGCTTAGCCGCCTGCAACATCGGTGGCATGACATTGCACAGCTTTGCGGGCATTGGCCTTGGTAAAGAGGACGCCCAAACCCTTGTCCGAAAAATTCGCCAAAATCAAAAGGCAAGAAACCGCTGGATCAAGACGAAGACACTCGTGCTTGACGAGGTGTCCATGGTCGATGGAGAGCTCTTCGACAAACTGTCCCAGATTGGCCGAATCATCCGCAAAAACGGCCGTCCGTGGGGCGGCATCCAGCTCGTGTTGACAGGAGACTTCTTCCAGCTGCCACCAGTCCCAGACAGAGAGAAGCGGGATGTGAAGTTCGCCTTCGAGGCCTCTACATGGGCAACCTCCATCGACCATACTATTGGCCTGACCGAAGTGTTCCGACAAAAAGACCCAGGTCCGCTCAAAATACCCTGCCCCCCCCCCCCCCCCCCCCCCCCCCCCCCGGCGGCCCCCCCCCCC
>JADHKO010000114.1:0-36578 GCA_019925425.1 Ophiostoma pallidulum
TGTGGTGCCATTACGGAACCGCCCCCGACAAAAATTACGGCCCCCATTGTGCAGCTTTTTTGCAAAAACACAAACATAACCCCCCCCCCCCCCCCCCCCCCCCCCCCCCGGACACACTGACTGATGCCTGCCATCTAGGGCCCTCGAAGAAGGCGTGACCCCCCGCGCGCTGTGCGACAAGTTCCACAAGCTGCACAAGCAGATCTACGACGACTTCCAGATCAAGTTCGACTACTTTGGCCGCACCAGCACCGACACGCACACCAAGATCGTGCAGGAGGTCTTCCTGCAGCTGTGGGAGAACAAGTTTCTCGAGGAGCGCGTCACCACCCAGCCCTTTTGCGAGATCCACGGCGCATTCCTGGGTACGTTGTCGCGGGGCCTTGCTGGCGTTCCCTTGTCGCCTTTATTTACTGACGCCGTGACCTTGCAGCCGACCGATTCGTCGAGGGCACATGCCCCCGCTGCGGCTACGACGATGCCCGCGGCGACCAGTGCGACTCGTGCGGCAACCTGCTCGACCCCTTTGAACTGGTGCGTGGCCTCTCGTGAACCCCCCCCCCCCCCCCCCCTCGTTGCTGATCCGTGTCCGCACGCCCTGCAGATCAACCCCCGCTGCAAAATCTGCAAGGTCAACCAGGCCCCCGTGCCCCGGGAGACGCAGCACATCTTCCTCGCCCTCGACAAGCTGCAGCCCAAGATCGAGGAGTGGTTTGCCCGCGCCAGCAAGGAGGGCAAGTGGTCGCCCAACTCCATTGCCATCACCAAGTCGTGGCTGGACAAGGGCCTCGAGGGCCGCTCCATCACCCGGGACCTGAAATGGGGCGTGCCTGTGCCGCTGCCGGGGTACGAGGGCAAGGTCATCTACGTCTGGTACGAGCGATTCTGCCCCCAGGTTTTGCCGCGTTTGATCTGTTTGTTTGCCTTTATATATATCTCTTTTTTTGGCGGCTGGTATGCTAACGGTGTCTCTAGGTTTGATGTGAGCCTCATGCGTGCCACCTCGATCTGCCCTGACAACCTGCAGAGGACGATCCCTTGCTAACCCTCTTTATAGGCTTGCATCGGCTACCCGTCCATCACGGCGTGCTACACGAAGCACTGGGAAGAGTGGTGGAAGACGGAGGACGTGAAGCTGTACCAGTTCATGGGCAAAGACAACACGCCCTTCCACGGTATGACAGCGCCGCCTTTCTGGTTCTGACACCACGCATTGCCCCTTTGCGTCTTTGCCGTCCCCCCAAACTAACAACCCTGCCCGCAGCGGTCACGTTCCCGGCCTGCGAGATTGGCACCGGCGACAACTGGAACATGGTCTACAACATCTCCACGACCGAGTACCTCAACTACGAAAACACAAAGTTCTCCAAGTCGCGGTCGGTCGGCGTCTTTGGCGACCAGGCCAAGGACACGGGCATCCCCACGTCCGTCTTCCGCTACTACCTGCTCAGCTCGCGCCCCGAGACCAGCGACACCCAGTTCGAGTGGAGCTCGTTTGTGCAGGCCAACAACGCCATCCTGCTCGCCAACATTGGCAACTTTGTCAACCGCCTCGTCAAGTTTGTCAACGCCAAGTTTGACGGCGTCGTCCCCGCGTACGCCGCCACCGGCTTCGCCAGCACCTCCTTTGACTTTCCGGGCTGGGTCGCCGACGTCCAGAAGCTGCTCGGCGAGTACCTGGCCGACATGGACGCCGTGCACCTGCGCAGCGGCCTCGACAAGGCGACCGCGCTCTCCAGCCTCGGCAACGCCCTGCTCCAGTACCGCCTGGACAATGCGAGCCTGGAGAAGGAGCCCGCGCGCACCAAGACCGTCATCGGCTACGGCCTCTCCCTCTGCGCGCTGCTGGCCGCCGTGCTGTCGCCGTTTGTGCCCGCCACGGCCGACTCCATCGCCCAGCAGCTCAACACGCCGCTGCCGCCCATCCCCGACACCTTCGACCCCGCCGCCGTCCAGCCGGGCCACAAGATCGGCAAGGCCGTCTACCTGTTCACGCGCATCGACGACAAGAAGGTGGCCGAGTGGAAGGAGAAGTTTGGCGGCACCTCGGAGACCCGCGCGGCCGAGCTCGAGGCCAAGCAGAAGAAGCAGGCCGACAAGGAGAAGAAGAAGGCCAAGAAGGCCGCGGCCAAGGCCGCCGAGAAGGCCGCTGCCGAGAAGGCTGAGGGCGGCAGCAGCAGTGCTGGTGCTGGTGCTGGTGCTGGTGCCGGTGCTGGTGCGGGTGCTGATGCGGCTACGGTTGCAACGGGCGAGTGCAAGGAGCTGCCCGTGCGCGAAAAGCCTGCCGAGAAGTAGGCTCCCGATGGGGGGGGGCAGTTGGAAAGAAATCAATAAGTAAAACCAGCGCGTAGGGATGATGAGAGGGTATAATCTTTAAAGCAGCGAGAGGAAGGGGTTTCGGATGGGGGGGGCGGGGGTTGGTTACGGCTTATATTTTCGGGTTATCAAGCGGGACAACATGCAGCAAAAAAAGAAAACAAAAAAGAAACAACCAAGCCGAATTGCATAGACGTGCACACCCCCGTATTCTGGCCCCCCCGACGGCCGCCTAGGACGGCATGAACATGCCGCCGTTGGCAGAGACGACCTGCCCGGTGCACCACGCCGCGTCCGGCAGACACAGCATGCCGACGATGCCGGCCACCTCCGCCGGGTAGGCCGGGCGGCCGCCGCCCGCCAGCGGGTCCTGCGCCGCCTGGACGACGTCCGGGGCGTCGACGCCGGCGCGCGGGCGCATCAGGGGCGTGCGGGCGATCAGGCCGCGGATGTCGGCGAGGAACGCGGGCGTGTTGGCGGCGTACATGGGCCCGGCGACGGGGCCCGGGTTGACGGCGTTGACGGTCGCGTGCTCGGCGAGCTCGCGCGCCCACGTGCGCGTCATGGCCTCGAGCGCCGCCTTGGAGCCGCCGTACACGGACTGGCCCACGAACCCGGCCGCCGACGACACCGACGACACGTTGACGATGCGGCCGCTGCGCGACCCGGCCGGCGGCAGGTACGGCTTGGCGGCCTGCACGAGCCGCAGCGGGCCCAGCACGTTGACGCGGTACGTCTCGGCAAAGTCGGCGGCCTGGACGTCCTCGATGCGGTCGTTGCGCGCGATGCCCGCGTTGTTGACGATGATGTCGATCTGCGGGGGCACCGGGGGCACCGGGGGCACCGGGGGCAACGGGGGCAACGGGGGCGGGCCGGCCGACGCCGCAGGCGCAGACAGCAACAGCAAGGCGCTGGACACAATGAGGGGGGCGCCGGTCAGGCCATGCAGCGGCTCGGCGCCGACGTCGGCCTGGATCGCCAGCGTCCTGATGCCGTGGGCGTTGGCCAGGTCGGCGGCCAGGCCCTCGGCCAGCGCCTGCGACGACGCCGACGTGTAGTTGAGGAGCAGGTTGCAGCCCTTGGCGGCGAGGTTCTCGGCGATGGCCTTGCCGATGCCTTGTATGGCCCGCTCGGCGGCAGAGTCAGCTTGGGTGGCGGTCCGGCAGCAGAAGGAAGAAGAAGAAAGAGACAGAACCGACTGACCTCGGGATGCGCCGGTGATGATGGCGAGCTTGCCGTCGAGCGGCCGGGCGGAAGCCATGGCTCTGGTCTCCGGCGGTGGATTTGGTTACGATGGACGCGCCCGGTACGAAGCGCCGGCAGCAGAAGGGAAGACGGCCCAGGGTTGCATTTTGGGCAGCGTGGAAGAGGGCAGCTGCGGTGACTTATACAACGTCTCGGGTGTGCCGTTGTTGGCGAGGCCGCTCTCCTTCCCCCGCGCAGGAATCCTGTTAGTGAGCGAGCTGCCGTTGGGCGGGGGGGGGGTGGTGGATGGGGAAAAGCGGGTCCTGGCACAAAACCTCCAAGCCCCCCGGAAGTGGCCAAACGCACGAATTGCACACGATCTTGCATTCTGCGACATCCCGTCCGTCGGCATCGACATCTGCGCCTCCTCCACCGCCGTCGCCGCCACACCCCCCCCCCCCGTCGTCTGCCGGTGTTGCTGCTCTCTCTGCCACCGTAACCACCCCCCCTACACGAACCCCCCCCCCCCCCCAACCCCCCAACCCCCGCCATGGACATCCGCGTGCTGCAGTCGTCGGATCTGCCGCTGATCCAGCACGCCAACCTCGAGAACCTGCCCGAGAACTACTTCCTCAAGTACTACCTCTACCACGCCATGACCTGGCCGCAGCTCAGCTACGTCGCCGTCGACGTCAGCCGCCCGCAGCGCACGCCCTACGACCACCCCAAGATTGTCGGCTACGTGCTGGCCAAGATGGAGGAGGAGCCCGCCGACGGCGTGCAGCACGGCCACATCACGTCGCTCAGCGTCATGCGCACGCACCGCCGCCTGGGCATCGCCGAGAAGCTGATGCGCCAGGCCCAGCTCGCCATGGTCGAGACCTTTGGCGCCCACTACGTCAGCCTGCACGTGCGCGTCTCCAACCGCGCCGCCATCCACCTGTACAACGACACCCTCGGCTTCCGCAACGAGAAGACCGAGGCCAAGTACTACGCCGACGGCGAGGACGCCTACAGCATGCGCCTCGAGCTGAGCGACCTGCGCCGGCAGATCAACGACGGCAAGGCGGACGCCGCCGCGGCGCCGCCGGCCGACGAGGGCGAGCCCGTGGGCGAGGCCGGGTCGGTGGCCGCGGACCAGGCGGCCGCGGCAGCGGCAGCGGCAGCGGCGACGACCGCGCCGTCCGCGGCAGCAAAACAGCCGGAGCGCACGGTCAAGGTCAAGGTCGGGCGGGCGCTGGGCGTGGGCGAGCTGGTCGAGCGGGTGGAGACAAAGACGGCTGCCTGATGTGTATCCAAAAAGACAAGGGCTCTTTTATTTTGGAATCCCGGGGAGCAAGAGAAAGAGAGACTGCGGTTTTTTTTTTTTCTTTTTCTTTTTTTCTTTTTTTCTTCTTACTTTTCTGTATTTTTCTTCGTTTTGCTTCGGTCGTGCGCGGCAGCAGCTTCCAACGGCAGCAAAAAAAGTGCACCAGGCTGCATTATACAATGGCAAGGCGAGAGGGATTAGACAAAAGCAAATGAAATGGGCTTCTTCAGAACGCGTGATTCCCTCCAAACATACATAAATATCCAACATAGCCCTGTCTTCGTTCCATCCAACGAGGCGCCTCCCCGCTCCCCCTAATGGTGGCCCTCCATCTGCAGCTCGCTGGCATACATCTCGTCGGCCTCGATCCGCAGCGTCTCGACATGGTAGGCCAGCGTGTCCACCTCGGCGGCCAGCTGATCGGTCTCGTTCCGCTGGGCCTTGACCTTGTCGTCCTCGTCTCCGTCCTCGCCGCGGCTGTCGCGCGAGCTGCTCCCGTCTGCGGCGATCTGTTGCTGCCGGGAGAGCACCATGCGCTCCAGCTGCTCCTCCATCTCCGCCAGCTCCGCCTGCTTCTCCGCCATCGCCTGCTCGACCACCTCGGCCTCGCGGTACTTTTCTGCCGACGCTGACATGGTCTGGGGGCCGGAGGCGGCAGCAGCAGCAGCAGACGCAGAAGCAGAAGCAGAAGCAGAAGCGGAACGCGGCGCTTCGGGACCACATCCACTGCCCCATCCGAATCCGCCCCGTCCTCCGCGGCCAAAGCCGTGCCCGAAAGAGCCGAACCGTCCACTGCCCGCGAACCGCCCGCCCTCGCTGCCTCCCCCGCCCCCGCCCCAACCAAACCCGCTCATCGGCCCACCACGGCCAAACATCCCGCCGATCACTGGGGCCATGGCGCCGAGCCCTGCCGCGCGCCCGCCTAGCTTGGAGGCAATCAGCTCGCCAACCTGCTGCTGCACGGAGCGAGCCGAGGGGGCGCCCGGGACTCCAGGCACACCGGGTACTCCAGGAACCCCAGGAACCCCGTGGGCCCCGGGAACACCGGGAACACCGGGAACGCCCGGTACACCCGGTGCGTACGCTCCAGAAGATTCCGCAGGAGAGTAGCCGTGTCCATAGACTGGTGCATAGGCCGGTGGGTTGCGATGGTCCTGCTGGTGGCCCCAGCCCCGGCCATGGCCGGCATAGCCGCTGTGGTACGGGTGTTGGTGCCCGTGATGCCCGTGATGCCCGTGATGCCCGTGGCGATGCTGCGCAGCGGGGTGCTGGTGATGGTGAGCCGTGGCACCGGCTGCGGCGGAGGGCGGGATGAAGCCGATACCACTCCGATCCTGGTCCTGGTCCCGGTCCCGGTCGCGGCTGGGGTAGCCGTTGCGGCGCCTTCTGCGCTGCCGCCGGTCCTCTTCCATCCGCTGCTTCTCGTGGCGGCGTTCCTGTCTCCGCTGCTGACGGGCTTGTTTGCGCTGCTGCCGCCGCTCGCGCTTGTGCTGCTTGCGCTGCTGGCGGCGTTCGCGGTGCTGCTGGCGGCGGACTTGTTTCTGGCGCTTTTTCATCTCCTTCCACTGCTTCATCATCCGCTTGACCTCGGCGCGAAGGGCCGCGGCGTCCACGGCATTCCGAGCCGTCTGCGCGGCCGCCCCGCCGGCAGCAGCCGACGCCAGAGGCTCGCCGTGCGACACACCGGAAATGTCCCGGTTCGCGTCTCGCACGCTGTCGCGCGTGATTGGTTGGCCTGGGTTGTTCAGCCACTGCTGCAGGTGGGCGTGGACAGCGGGCAGTTGCCGGTCGTCGAGTTTGCTGTACGGAGGCAGGGAGCCGACAGAGGCCGCCGAATCATTGGACGAGGTGGACGACGAGCTCGACGCCGACGACTCGGAGCTGACGGACGACTCAGACGCCAAGGAGGATACGGAGGACGCGGATGGGTCGCGCTCGCGCCGGGTCCGAGGCTTTCGGCTTTCGCGGTAACTCGGCAGACGACCCCGCCCATCATCGCCTGCAGGGGGCGGCGGCGGCGGCGGCGGTGCATGGACGGCTCCAAACTTGGCGTCCGCCGGCACACTTGCATTCACATCCACACCCCGGGCAGCGACACCGGGCGCGGCCGCGGGCGCAGCTGCAATGATGGTGCGGTCTCCGTAGCTGATGCCGCGCTCGTCAAAGGTGAGGCCGCCAATGCGCAGGCCGGTGCGGTCGGCGACAAAGCGGTTGTTGCCAAAGGCCAGGCGTTCGCCGTCGAAGACAATGCCTGAAAAGCCGATCGCCGCCGGAAGGCCACCAATGCTGGGCCGGCCAGACGCGGCGGCGTTGCTGCTGCTCGTGCTGCTTCGCGTCATGCTCGGCCGGCCAGGGCCGTCGTCGGCGGCAGCAGTCGGCAGTGCGCCTGCTGCGCGGTTCGTGGCTCCGCTCCATGCGCCCGGGACCGCCTGCGGCTCCTCGGACCGTGCGGCGCTCAATGTGTCGTGGAAGCGGATCACAACGCCACGCGGACCAAAATAGCCGTCGTTCCACTGGCGCAGCGCCGCTGCCACTTCGAGCTGCTCCTGCCGCGGCAGGGCCGTGCGGGACTCGTCCACTTCGCCGGCCTCCTCGTCCACGAGGCGGATGCCTTGGGGGCTGGCATCCCCGTCCTGGTCCTTTTCCGGCGACGGCGCAGGCTGGGTCTTTGGGCCGCTCCCGCCGTGGAGAGCAGCAGCAGCCGCCTCGGTCTGCAGCTTGCGGTCGATGGCGGCGCTGCTGGTCTGCTGGTGGTGCGGCAGCAGGTAGCTCAGAAACGTCCGCCAGTCATCGGCACGGATGTCGCGCTGCACGAGCAGCGTTGCGGGAAAGGGGAAGTCGTCAGGCGTCGTCGTCGTGACAATGACGGCGGGCAGATCGTACACGATGACCTGCCGCTGCAGCTGGGCATCGTCGAGCGAGATGCCGGCGTGGGTGGGCGGAGGCGGCGCAGGCCGTGTGGCAAAGTAGGCCGCAGCAGAGGCAGCAGCCGTCGCAACTTCGGGGCCGAGGCCGAGGCCGCCGACACTGGCGGCTGCGTCGACACCCAGCGTCTGGCGCAGCGTGAAGGACGGCGCGGGCGGCGAGGGCGGCGGGGTATAAACGACGTCATCGTCTTGCATGGAAATGGTGGTTGCGGTGCCGGCGACGGAATGGGTTCTTGACGGGTGCATATAGATGTCCGTCTCAGAGTAGGGCGGCGGCGGCGCGTCATGCGGCCCCGGTGAGGCCATTTTCAACGGCGATGGGCGTTGTGTTGGCGATGCGATGCTTGGAGGCCCGGCAAGACGAGAGAGAGGAAGCACACGACCGAACAGTGAGAGACAGAGGACCGGAGGCAGCAGAGCAAGGCCAGAAATGATTGTGCCCAAAAACAATGGCGCCTGCTCAGAAAAAGGTGCAGAGTGTGAAAAGGCTGTTATTTTCTTACCGGCGAAACGAGGGGAAAACGAGACTCGATGCCACTTATTATACGGAAGCTCGTATCTTACACCTGTTGGGCGTGGAGGAAGGAGCAGACCGGTGCTGTTTCCCGCCTTACCACCGACTCTAGCTCGACCGTCGGGCCATCGTTCGACCTTTCTCGCATTCGCCTACGGGGCAGAGGCTTGGTATGCTTTCCTATTTGGGCCAGCTTTATGACTGCGGCCCTCCCACGCCCAAGGCTGAGCGGGGAAGCAGCCACCCGTTGGTTTTTTGGATGCTGCCTGGCGCGCTCTGACGCGGCCCCGCCGGAATGGCAGCACTTCGAACAGCCGTTGCGGGCCAGGAGGGAAGGAGCAGCGCCAGCGAAAGTGCTGTTCTTGCCTCCGGTGTCGAATGTCGCATTGCTCTGCCTCCAGCACTTTGCATCTTTGGTGGTCTTTTCTGACGTAAGCCGCACACGACTGCAGATGCTCGGATCAAGGCAGATATACAGTTGGACGGCCTGTACACTTCGCATGCCGGTCGCCTCACTCACGGCCACGTCGCCAGCCTAGGCCAGGCATCCCAGAGGCACACAGGGCGGGCATGCAGACCGTCGCAAATCGCACGCTTTGCTTCGCATTCCTTTTTGGGTGCCCGCTGATGGCCAAAATACATCTATCCTAGGCCCCAATTCGCTGCCGAAACGCCGCGACTTGGGGCGATCCCGTTTCCCAGCCCGGCTCCTCCTCAGTGTCTGTACAGTTCCAGGTCTTCGTTCTTGTAGTGGTCGGCAATGACGTTCTCGAGATAGTCTCTCGGGTGTGGCCCCCTGCGCAGAGACGGTTAGCAATCCCAATCCAGTGGGCCGAAGGAGCAGCAAACATGCCGGTTGTGGGACAGGGGGGTGGGGCAGCTCACAGGTTCGTCACGTAGACATCGATGAGGCTCGGCGGCACGTACTCCGTGACCGCCGTCTCGATCTCGATGCCGTCCACCATGCTGCCGTCGGCGAAGGGCACCAGCCGGCCCGGGTCGCCCCACTCGATAAACGCATCCGGGTCCGTGAACGGCTCCGGCGACAGCTTGAACACGCCGCCCAGGACCAGCACGGGACGGCCCTGCGTGTGCGCCGCCCGGGCGATGCGTGCGGCGCCGGCGTTGGCCAGCACGCCGCCGTTGGCCGCAATGGCGCGCGCGTCGAGCACAACGCGGCTGACGCGCGTGATGTAGGCGGCGGCGGCGCTGCCTGCAACCTGGATGACAGGGCACTTCGCCGCCGCCAGCCGCTTCAGGAGCGACGCATAGCGGGGGGGAGCGGCGGCGGCGTCTGCGGCGGCGGCGCTCGTCCTGCCGGCAGCTTCCGCGGCGCTGCTGCTGACGAGGAGCAGCGTGTACCGCCGCCGGACAGCGGCCTTGATCAGAAACTTCTCGACGGTGCGTGTCGGCTCGTAGACCATGACGTAGTCGCCGGGGCGGACCTGCGCCTCGGCGAAGCCCGCAATCTGGTCGTCGGCCTGGCCGATCTCGTCCTTGATCTCCTCGATGCCGTCGAGGATCTCGTCGCGCAGCGCGCTGTGGTTGCTGTTGCTGTTGCTGTTGCCAGCGGCGGCCATTGGGCCGTGCACCGGCGTCGACGTGCCCGAGCCGCCCGCCGAGCTGACGTCGCCGCTCGCGAGAGAGGACGGCGTGTCGGCCGCGGACAGCAGGTTGAACATGGAATGGTAGGGCCCCGCGGCGATCAGCGACGGCTGCCGGGTTCCGCGGGCGAGGTTCGAAAAGGACGGCGACGAGGTCAGTGTGGGTATGCTGGGCGGGGGGGCGGCGGCGGAGTGTGTCGCGGTCGGCAGAGCCGCTGCTCGGAGGTCCTGCACGGAGCTCGCCATGCTCTCGGTGCCGCCGCCCAGGTCATTGCGGTCCTCCTCGGCCTCGTCCCGGATCAGGCCCAGGACGCGGCGCACAATGTTGCCGATCACCAGCTCCTGCGGCTGCGCATCCACGAGCTTGCGCCCCGTCTGGTACACGCGGTCGAGCAGCTGGTCGACGTCGACCCATTTCGACTTGGCGACGACCTGCGCGAGGACGTGGGCCGTGGCCAGGGCGCACGGTTCGGGGCCGCGGATCTGCCGTCGCTTCAGGAGGCTGTGGTGGTTTTCAGAGGTCAGCAGACGCATGCACGGAGAGACCGTGGGGTATGGCACTCACGCAGTGGCTGTTTCTATTGTCGCCTCCAGGTGCAGTCGGGAGTGCAGAAGCGAGTCGAGCGTCGGCGCATGGCCGGACTGGTGAGACGGCGCCATGACCTGTAGGCCGGGGGCGCGTATCCGATGGCCGATACCGACAATCGCACAGAAACAGAGACAGTTCGGTGTGTCTGGGAGGCCGCGGGCCGTGGAGCTGGGAGTCGTGATGTCTGGCGCAATGAGTCAAAAGGGCATCCTACACGCAATACACGCAACTGGCTTTTGGCGGGGCTTCTTCCTGTTTTTGCCCTATTGCTGTCGCTGAGCCGCCTGGAAATGGGCCAACCATTTTTCTTATCGATAACGGGCCACAAGTCTCTTTGTGGGGAACCGATAAGCGATAAGCAGACGGCGTCTGCCCCTCCTTTTGGCCCCAAAACAGCTGACGGCCAGCCGCGTTCTCCTCACCGACAAACCAGGCGGCTTCGAACGGACGGCCGCTTGACTTGACGGCAGAACACCGCTGTAGCTAGGACATGAGAACGGGCAGTCACAGGATCCATCGTCAGCCTCGAGACGTGATGCCCGGCGTGGCACGCCCTGCACACAGTGCAGCAAGGCAGGGAATGGCCGTAGATCGAGCAGTGGGAAGGAGGAGGAGGCGATGCGCCTTCCCTTTCCAAAAGTACTACAGTGCCTGCTATTACCCCGATTCCCAAACCTGCCGCATTAGTTTGCGCCCTAGGGTATAAAAGGGCCCTCCGCCTTTCTGGCTCTTCTTCTTCCCCGACAACTTTTGTTTCTCTTTCTTTTCCCCCACCGCGCATTGTTTACTTCCCCTATCCGAACCCCCCTGACCCGACCATCACTGCTGCTGCTCGCTCCTCCGTCTACCCCGCACACCACGGTCGCCATGGGGTTCGTCCAGGCCGTGGAGTATCTGCTGAGCCCGTGGCTGTTCATGGCCAAGTCGGCCAGCGTCTTCCCCGGCACCGTCTTGGGCCTGCTCCGCCGTCGCCAGTGGTCCACGCTGTTCCGGTGGCGCCGCCTTCGGGGCGCGTGGTTTGCGAGATTCTGGGGCTGGGTCGGCCCGCAGCTGGCAGCGCAGGGCGGCCCCGTCACCATCATCCCGCTGCTGCAGGGCCGCGTGCGCCACGGCCGCGTTCTCGAGGAGGGCGACAAGAAGAAGCGGCTCCCGCCCATCAGCGGCACCGTCATTGATGTCGGCCCGGGGAGCGGCTTCTGGGTGTCCCTGTACGCCGACTCGGGATCGTCGTCGTCGTCGTCGGGGGCAAAGTCGTCCTCGTCACGGAACAGCCCGTCCAAGAGCGGCAGCTCCCGTCGCAAGAGCAGCGTGGGCGCCGGCATCACCAAGATCTACGGCGTCGAGCCCAACCTGTCTGTCCACGGCGAGCTGGACGAGCGCATCAAGGACGCCGGGCTGAGCGGCGTGTACGAGATTGTGCCCACGGGCATCGAGGACCTGGCCGTGGCGCGGAAGGTCGCAAAGGGCAGCGTGGACTGCATCGTCAGCATCCTGTGTCTCTGCGGCATTCCCGAACCCGAGCGCAACATCCGCGAGCTCTACGGCTACCTCAAGCCGGGCGGCCGCATGTACGTCTTTGAGCACGTCTGCTGCACACGGCATTGGACGATCAAGCTGTACCAGAGTAAGCAGCACCCGGTCCACAAGAGGCGTTTTAGTTTTTGTTGTTGTTGTTGTTGTTGTTCTTCGTCTTCCGACTCCTCTTGCATCTTGGTGTCTTGCCACTAACTGTGCGTGTCTTTCCCTAGGGCTTGTCAATCTGTTCTGGCCCTTCTTCATGGGCGGCTGCCAGCTGCGCCGCGACACCGGCCGCTACTTGCGCGATGCCGGGCCGTGGACGAGCGTCGATGTAGCGCAGCCGGTGGACGAGCCGTGGTACCAGACCGTTCCCCATATCATTGGTGTACTGACGAAATAACCCCCCTCCCCCGGGTTTTTTGGACTCATTTTCTGGTTCAGATTATGATGAACGCACAGGTTTGCATTTTACAGTCACCTGGTCTCCTTTATTTTCGGTCATTTTGCTTTCATATACCATTACCATGCCACCTTTTTTTTTCTTTTGATTTAGCATTCTCCCAAAACATCTTGTCCTTTCCTCCTGGCTTTCTCCTTTAGTACCGCTGAACAACAGCGGGCGGCTTGTTGTTGAAGATGGTGTCGATCTCCTCCAGGATCGCCGGTGTCAGCTTCTTGTACACGCCGACCGCCTGCACATTCTCGTACACCTGCGCCGTGCTGCTCGCGCCCGTAATGGCCGAGCTCACGTTGGGGTTCGCCAGCACCCACGCCAGCGCGAGCACGCTCGTCTTGGTGCCGAGGCGCGCGGCAATCGGCGCCAGCTGGTTGACCTGGGCGACGATGGCGTCCCACTCCTCCTTGCCCGTGCGCTTCCAGTAGCCGTTGACAAAGCCGATCTCGTTGTTGGCGAACCGCGAGTTGTCGGGAATGCCGTCCTTGTACTTGCCCGACAGGATGCCCTGCTTCATGGGCGAGTACACGGTCAGGCCCAGGCCCGTCTCGCGGTACAGGTGCGCGAGATCCTGCTCCACCCGCGCACGGTCGATGATGTTGTACCTGGGCTGCTCCATGAGAGGGCCGATGAGGCCGAGCTTGTCGGCGTACCGCCAGGCCTGCGCGATCTCGTCGGCGTCCCACATCGAGGTGCCCCAGTACAGGGCCTTGCCGGTGTTGATCAGATGGTTGAAGGCGCGGACGGTCTCCTCCATGGGCGTCTGGCGGTCGGGCCGGTGCGCGAAGACGAGGTCGACGTACTCGAGCTGCAGGCGCTCCAGGGACTGGTTCATGCCCTCGATGACGTGCTTGCGGGAGAGGCCGACGTTGTTGGCACGGTTGCTGCCGAAGGCGGTGCCCCAGTAGAGCTGGGAGTCGTCGAGACAGTGTTACGTTACGTCCGTTGAGGCATTGAAACGTTTGACATCAAAAGACCTAAAACAACAATGGACTGGCGCACGCACCTTGGTAGACACGACCAGGTCGTTCCGCTTCCAGCCGTACTTGCGAATGGCCTCGCCCATCACAACCTCGGACTCACCCCCGGAGTACTCCTGTCAAAGCCACAGCGTTAGACGGCGTCCATGCCTTCCAGCCCGCGGAGAGGGGGGTCCGCGGAGGGCAGCCGGTCTATCCCTCTGCTTGGCGCCACATACCTCGGCGCAGTCAAAAAAGTTGACGCCGCAATCGTATGCCGCCTTCATGCAAGCAAACGTGCCCTCTGTCGATAGCAGCGCGTGTGTCAGCAGTCTATTATATAGCTCGATAACGAGGCACGATGCTATTCCTGCGTCATGATAGTCCGGGGCACCCCGCGCTCCTCGCCAGGGCGGACTCTCACCTTTGTCGACATGGCCACCGTAGGTCAGCCAGCCGCCGAGTGAGATGGCCGACACCTTCAGACCTGAGCGGCCCAGGAAGCGGTACTCCATGTCTGGCGTGTCCTCGGGTTTGGAGGCCATCTTTTTTCGGTGATTTTCTTTCTACTTTCTTGTGATTTTTATGCTTTCCGAGTGACAGCTAACTTTCGTAGCGATTGGTAGAGAGGGGTAGCGAACACGAGGTCTGAGATATATCTGCGGATATAAAGCGAAGATTTGTACTCCGTATTGTCAATTATAATGCCACACCAAAAAAAATAAGAAAAATCACGCATCAGTCATTGGCTCAAGGACAGGCCCTGGCGTAAAGCCGATGCGTTTCGTCCTCCCTCCTCCCTTTTTCTTTCTATTTTCCTCTTGCTTTCCCGCTTCTGCATCTTTTTCCTCATTATATCTGCGGGTGGACATCGGGGATATTATCGGAGCAGCCTGCGCCGGCATGAGATCCACTTTTTCCTTCCATGCCGATTGCCGGCCGCCCTCCTCCTACCACGACCTTGTCTTGGCAGACCCTGTAAGCTCCCCGTTGATCGTCTCCCGGGGGTTGGCTGCTCGCCCGGCCTGCAGAGAGCGCCCCCTGGTTGTGCTTCGAGGCCGTACACGGCCCTCGATTTCGTACCATCATCGCCTTCCCGGGCACTGCTCAACGGTAACTGCTGCCCAGGATGTATCAGAGAGGTCCCTGTGACTCGGCTTCGAGATTTCACCGCTGAGGATGCAGTCTCTCTCGAAGTCTCCAGCCGGTGGACTGACAGCGTCGGTGTCACCTCTCGTATAGTATGCATCGTCCTGGAGAAGAGAGGGTGCCACGTTGGTGACAGACGGTGGGTATATATGTAGAATAGAGAACAGCAGGAGTGCCGGAGGTGTGGTAGGCCCGGTTCCTTGACTGGAGATGTTTGTTAGAGCTGTAGTCTGAGCGTCCTCTTACGTTCACGCCAACTTACTCACGGAGCAGCTGTTGCCGGTTGGGCGTTCTGGCGATTTAGGAGGAGGACTTGGTCCCAGACGCGCGGATACTGCGAGCGCAAGAATCGCCTGTTCTGGGCCAGCCAAGACTTGGTGCCGTAAACAGCAACAAGCTGCAGGTCACGACCGCAGAACAACTGGTCCCAGCCATCCGCCAGTGGCAGACCATCTCGTTCCTTGGAGTGCGAGAAATACCGGCATTGCCGGCACCCGTAGCCCTGGATAATGGTTAACGACTGGATAGGTGTGCTCCCATCCTCCGGCTGCACTGCCGTCGGAACCGGGAGATTTGTCGCCGCAAGGAGAATGCTCCGAAGAACATCCCCCTTGAGGTGGTGCCGGTTCCTGAAGTGCTGCTCGACGGAGGGCGGGAGCTAACCGACACCGCACGTAGTGCACACAAGGCGGCCAAATCTCTTCTCTGCCGACTAATACTAGAATTTTTTGTTAGCGAGTGTCGAAGACCGTATACCGTTTGTATTTCGTACCTTTGACTGCGTCCATTCTTTAAAGGTTACTCGTTCGTCGTTATAATCGTCGTTCCTATAAGTGTTAATGTCGAGCCGTAAATTCAAAAGTCTCGACACCTTCACATACGTCAAACGGTTGAACTTTGAGTCTGTTGTCCGGCTGGTGATAGACGGAGGGTGGGAGCAAGCTGACGCCACACGTTTTTCGTGCGAGACTGCCAAATTCTTTCTCGGCTGAGAAATACTAAAGTCATTCGTATTAGCGAGTTCTTAAAACTGTACAGCGTTTATATTTCGTACCATTTTGTCGTCTTTATAGAGCGGTCACCGGCTCAGGCTTGGCTCCGACGCGGCCGAGTTTCTTCTTCGGCGAGTCGTACTTTGAAATTGTGCTGTATTAACGAGAACCGAAGTCGACTGGGGAAAGCATCTGACGCCTCCCACAGTGAGTATCGAGCAAACTTGGCCGTCTTGACTGAGGCGTGCCGTCGTTATGGATGTCGATCACAGCGAGGACGGGCTGTTCGTCTTGAGGGACTCGAGTCTGTTTGGATAGGTGATCCTCCAGGAATGTGAGGCTGCGACCGTGTTTTGACAATGTAGACAATGACTTGCCGTGGCAAACGGCGCGGATAGTGGCCTATGCGTCGTGTGGTCAGGCCGAGCCTCTTTCATGAAGCAGAATGCGTTGCAGCTTTGTCTCGCTCTCACCTTTGCATGATAAACCGGCCTCAAGCCACCTTTGTTCGTGCACTGCTGGTGTGGGATCGCACCTTCCAAGCCCGATTGCTCTGGCTCGGGCAGGAAGGAACGATGGGACAGGGTCGAGGCCGGGGCAATCAGAGGCGCCCAGTGCGGTGACCGTAAAGTGGCACGGAGAGTCAAACTTGCTCTGTTTTTCGAGCAGCCACCTCCATTCACCTGGGTCGCTCCTTCCCCATTTACACCGACACCACGCCTTCCGTTCGGGATGTCTGCCTGTGCCTTTATTTTTATTTTTTTGAGTACTCAAAAAAAATGCAAAAATTTCTCTTTTCTTCCCTGCACCAAACAGTGTTCGATTTCTCTCTTTTCCCTTCACATCCCATTGTTTCACGGCCAGGAAATTCACGTCTTCCTCGCAGAGAACATCCCAGCACCGAACATCGAACTACGGTACGTTGTGCATCTGGTTTACGACCCCTTTCTTCCTGGCCGAGTGCCTCGTCCGCTTTCCGCGGTTGTGAGGCTCTGTCTCATCTCTGTGTTCTACCCGTCCGATGGCTAACAAGTGGCCGTTTCCAGCCCAACAGCACCGTCGCCATGTCTTGGGAGAACTCCAATGGCATGAACGGTGGCTTGGCCACCGAGGGCCCAGTCAGCGGCAACATTGGCGGCTACCCTGACGATGCGGATTATGGCGGTGACTATGGAGGCGGTGGTGATCGAGCCTGCTTCAATTGCGGCGAGGTTGGGTGAGTTTATCGTATCCCAGCTCTCTCCTTACCTTACCCACCGTCTCAAGGTAAGGGCTAACTTCCTCCCTAAGCCACAACAAAATCGACTGCCCTGTTCCCCGCCAGTTCTCGGGCGCCTGCAACTCGTGTGGCCAAGAGGGCCACATGTCCAAGGACTGCCCCAGCGCGGGCCCAATGGTCTGTCGCCGCTGCAAGAAGGCTGGACACATGGCGAGAGACTGCAGCATGCCGGTGACCTGCCCCCGGTGCGGCGAGGGCCATTACGTTGCCGAGTGCTCGATGCCGATGGTATGCCGTGTCTGCGGCACAGAGGGCCACCTGTCACGCGAGTGCCCCTCGGCTCCACCTCGCGTCTGCCACAACTGCCAAGAGGAGGGTGAGTGCTTCGTCTACCAGAGCCCGTTCTTAGCAGGCGTCGTATTGTATCCTAACTCTTGGCTATACAACTAGGCCATGAAACTGTCGACTGCAAGGCTCCCCGCAAGATTGATCGGGACGGCGTGCCCGAGGAGGCCCCGGAAAGGGCGTTGGAGATGATCCGTCAAGCTGTCGTCGAGAAGGATCTTGACGATGCAAAGGCCGCCTTCCAAATGTACGTCAAGGCCTGCCCCGACGCCACGTATATGGATATGGAGCATCTTTTCCGTGCCGAGAAGATCGGGCTGTATCTCATTGGCGTGGAGCGGGCTGAGATGTCGGTCACGTACACCAACATGGACCTTCAGGGCAACCTGGACCGCAAGTACACTGTGACGTTCCGACTCCAGAACAAGCCGTCGCGCCCTCGAGAGAAGGCGGTCTGGCCTGCGAACGACGAGGAGAACATGGCCCGCCTTGCCAATGCTGGCGAGCCCGTTGACCGCGGCGTACCAATGTGTACCAACTGCAGAGAGCTCGGACATATCTCTCGCAGCTGTCCCCAGGAGAAGAACGAGCCGTCTGACAAAGCCGCAGTCGCTTGCTACAACTGTGGCAGTGACGGCCATCGCCTTCGCGACTGTAAGTGAACTTCTCGAGAGAGCAAAGGCAACAAGGATAAGACGGAGTATAGCACGACGGACAGCTGTTCTAACACCCCCGATAGGCAAGGCTCCTCGAGTCGACAAGTTTGCGTGCCACAACTGTGGCCAGAGCGGGCATTCTTCGCGGGACTGCACTGAGCCTCGTTCGGCCGAGGGCGTTGAGTGCCGCAAGTGCGGTGAAAGTAAGCCCCTCCCCCCCCCCTCCCCCTCCCTTAAGCGGATGGCACCATGGGCGTGAACTGACTCTGCATCCTCTTTTCTTCTTCCAGCTGGCCACTTTTCGCGAGACTGCCCGCAGGGTGGTGGTGGTGGAAGTGGCTGCCGCAACTGCGGCCAAGAGGGCCACATGGCCCGCGACTGCACGGAGCCGCGCAAGATGATCTGCCGCAACTGCGACCAGGAGGGCCACTCGTCTCGGGAGTGTCCCGAGCCGATGAACATGGCCAAGATGCAGTGCCGCAACTGCGACGAGTACGGGCACATGTCCAAGGACTGCTCGCAGCCTCGCAACAGTATGTTTCCCAGGACGAGGGTTGTGTCCTGCTGGGCCTGTGCTGACAATGTTTTGCTATTCAGTGGAACGCGTGCGGTGCTCGGAGTGCCAACAGATGGGCCATTTCAAGTCGGCTTGCCCGGGCGGTATGGGTGACGGCGGCGGCTATGGTGGCAGCGGCGGCGGCTACGGTGGCGGCAACAGTTCCTCCGCTCCCTACGGAGGCGACAACTTCGGCTCGTCGAACGCCAATGCCGGAGCGGACGCTGCTGTCCAGAGCGGAGGCCAAGGCGGCGGTGGCTGGTAAGCTGGCCATATCAACACAGAGAACGATGCGACCTCGCCATACAAGGCGGCGCTTTGAGAGATGGTGTGCGAGGAGCTGGTCTACCGCAGGGCCAGTTGTTTGAGAAGGAGAATTGCCCACATGTGTAGAGGAACCCACGATACGACGGCTTGTGCTCTGTTGCGACAAGTATGACGGTGTGAGGAAAGGAACACGGGGAAAACTGCACCGGCCGCGGAGATACGGGGATTATGTAATGCGCCGAGAACAAGGACGTGATGCCAGGCAGGCTCGAAATACATACAGAAAACGGTTCTGCGAGGAAATGTGTGCATGTCGCTGCTTCCTCTGTCACGACTAATACGGCAGGCACGCACCTCGTATTGCGTCGTCATACGCCGTGCAGCCCGCTGAGCGTTGGGCGCTGGGTGGGGTCGGTACAGACGTTTCCGTGTCGGCCCACTCGGGGCTAAAACGACTGATGCCGTTCTGGCGCAGTGCCTCCTTCCTGCCTTCCCCTAAAAATGACATGTGGCGGTGTTTGTTGGGGGGGCCATTGGTGCAGGCAGCCCCTGTTCCTGGATCGGATCTAAGCAGCTCTGCCCTGCTGCTAACACTACTCGGCCGCCTCCTATTGTTATTTTCTCCAGCAAGCGGCCTGCGTGCTGCTCCTCCACGTCGTGACCCTCGCCCATCTCTCAACGCACCCTACAACAGGCTATCTCCGCGGGCCCTCTCGACTGCTTCCGGCGCCAATTGCCTCGCTCGCTCTGCGTTGGCGGCTTTCTCCCTACCGCTGGCCCTGTTTCGGGCCTCGCAGCAGTTCCCGCCTCTCTCTCTCGCCTCTCTCCTCTCTCTTCTCGCCTCTCTCCTCTCGCCTCTCTCCTCCGCTCGCAGCTCACCGAAGCACTCTCCTCCGGACTACCGCTGCATCCGTTCACCATGTCGCCGACCGCCTCGTCCTCTTTCTCGCGCACGGCCACGGCGTCCTCCGTGCTGCCGAACGGCACAGCTGCGTCGGTGACGGCCCGTCTCAAGGCCACGACGGCGTCTTCGAACGGCGCTGCCAACGGCGCTGCCAACGGCGCTGCCAATGGAACACCGGCCCCGGCCAAGGAAAAGGAGCGGGCCAGCATCGAGCAGCAGCCCAGGTACCGGGACTTTTTCTGGACGTACACGGAAGAGCCGCACCGCACGCGGCGGCTGGCCATCATCAAGGCTCACCCCGAGGTGCGTCCTGTGTCGACAAGGGTTGCACGCTGGGGGGGGGGGGGACTCCTGCTGCTGCCGTTGCTGCTTGCTAACATTGTCTCGACAGGTCACCAAACTCTGCGGGCCGGAACCCCTGACAAAGTACGTCGTCGTCTTTGTCGTTGCGCTGCAGATCGGACTGGGCTATGCCCTCCGCGACACGCCCTTTTTCTCGTGGACGTTCTGGGCCGTGGCGTATGTCATTGGTGCCACCGCCAACCAGAACCTCTTCCTCGCCATCCACGAGATCTCCCACAACCTGGCGTTCCGCAACGCCCTTGCCAACCGACTGCTTGCGATCGTGGCCAACCTCCCCATTGGCATTCCCTACAGCGCGTCTTTCCGGGTAGGCAGATCTCTCCTTCTCTCGCCCCATGCTGCAGCGTGGGATTTGACAAAGAACGGTCCATGTATGCTGACCGTTTTGTTTTTCTTTTCTTCTTTCTTCTTTCTTCTTTTGCCCCCCCCGCGTAGCCCTACCACCTTACCCACCACAAGTCCCTCGGCGTCGACGGCCTCGATACCGATCTGCCCACGGCCTTGGAGGCGGTGGTCCTCGACTCCATCCTCGGCAAGGCCTTCTTCTGCACGTTCCAGATCTTCTTCTACGCCGTGCGCCCCATGGCGGTGCTGCGCATCCCGTTTACGTGGATCCACGCCCTCAATGTCGTGGTCCAGGGCCTGTTCGACGTGGTCCTGGTCCAGGCGTTTGGCTGGCAGACCATGCTGTACCTGCTGCTGTCGTCGTTCCTGGCGGGCTCGCTGCACCCCCTCGCCGGCCACTTCATCGCCGAGCACTATGTCTACGACACCGTGAGCCCCGACGCCAGCAACCCGGCCAACGAGATCCCCATCCCGGAGACCTACAGCTACTACGGGCCCCTCAACATCTTTGCCTACAACGTCGGCTACCACAACGAGCACCACGACTTCCCCGCCGTGCCGTGGACGCGGCTGCGGCGGCTCCGCGAGACCGCGCCCGAGTTCTACGACAGCCTGCCACACCATCGCAGCTGGACCTACGTCATCTGGCGGTTCATCTGGGACGACAGTGTCGGGCTCCGCTGCCGTGTCAAGCGCAGCACGGGCGGCCGCATGGTGGGCGGCCGAGCGGCCAAGGTTGCTGGCTGGACCGAGAGCGAGGTTCAGTTGTAGTAGACGGGGCGAGGCAGGCGAGGCCGGCGAGGCAGGCGGGGGCGAGAGAGGCCCGTCGGTCTGCGAAACGAAGCATTGGCTATTGTTTATTTGGTATTGCTCCCTTCCTCCTCGGGCTTGGGAGCTCGCCCCCCAGAATGAAACGCAACGAGCATTGTAAATATGGGATTACATGGTTATGAAAAAATAGATATATGCTTATGACGTATGCATCGGCTTTGTAATGGAACAACGGGCTCATTCACGTCTCGCCTCTCTCGAAGCAGCCAGAATCACAGGCCCACGTCTTTATTATTTTGATCTATTTCGTTTCAATCAGAACAGCCCAAACGCTCGCAAAACAAAATGTAGAGAATCCCCGTCCAGACGACTGGGCCTCTTTTATAACTCCTCGTGGGCATGCTCGTGCGCGTGGGCTGGTGGCCGGTCGGGCCGGCCGCTGTCCCGGTGCAGGTCGACGGCGATCTTGCCCCGCCACTTCTCCCAGAGGCTCCAGAACTCCGTCTCCATCTCGGGCGCCAGCTCGTCGGGCAGCACGACGGCGTACTCGACGTAGAGGTTGCCAAACTCGGTCTTGTGGTAGACGCTGTCGCCGTCCTCGTGCCAGACGGGCATGCCCTCGCCCACGACGGTCTCGACGGCGCCGGGCTGGACGACCTGGCCGCGCGCGCGCCGCAGTTCGACCACGTGGCCGTCGAGGTGCGTGAGGTTGCGCGTCCAGTCGCCCATCCAGGCCTCGCGCAGCGAGATCACCTCCTTCCAGAACAGGTCGTTGCCGCGGCGGCGGAAGAAGACGCCGTCGACGTGGTCCGGGTTGTCGTCGGGGTCGCCGGCGTCCTTCTCGCCGAGCGTGACCAGCAGGTCGCCGGCCACGTAGTCGGGGCTGGCGTCGGCCTCGTTCTCAAACACCAGGCGCGCATCCTTGGCGGCGCCGCGCGCCACCGTCACGGCCACGGTCGTCGGGCGGCGCACGACGCGCTGGCCCTGGCACACGCCGCACACGTGCTTGATGGACTTGCCGCGGCCGCCGCAGCGGTCGCAGTGCATCTGCACCTGCTGGAACATGCCGGGCGCCAGCTGGTGCTTCTGCACGACGATGCCGCGGCCGTTGCACTTGGTGCACGTGTCGACGACCTTGTCCGCCGCGCCGGTGCCGTCGCAGTGGTCGCACACCTCCTGCTTGTCCCACTGGAACTCGACGGCGCGCCCGTTGTAGAAGTCGCGCAGCGGGATCTGCACCTTGAGCTCGACGTTGGGCCCGCGCCGCTCGCTCGGCTGCCCAAAGTGCCCGCTGCCGCCGAAGAAGCGGCTGAAAATGTCAAACGGGTCGTGCTGCCGCCCGCCGCCGCCGCCCTGCTGCTGGTGCTGCTTGAGGCCCTCGTGGCCGTACTGGTCGTAGATCTTGCGCGTCTTGGGGTCGCTGAGCGCCTCGTACGCCTCGGACACTTCGACAAACTTGTCCTTGGCCGTCTCGTCGCCACTGCAGGAAAGATGCACCACTGTGGTTAGAAGGAAGGCGAGAACGATGTCCTAGTCGCAGCACAAGGGGAGAGGAGGCCACGTACGGGTTCTTGTCGGGGTGGAACTTTTTGCTGAGCTGGCGGTAGGCCGACTTGATTTCGCGGTCGCCGGCGGTTCGGCTCAGGCCAAGGACCTACACACACACACACACACACACACAGTACGCCTGCGTCAGCCAGCGCTCGCTGCGCATCGCCCGGCGCAAGACGCCGCAGCGGCCAAACCCACCTTGTAGTAGTCCTCGGCGCAGAGCGCAACGTGCAGGAGGGAGAGCAGCAGCAGCAGCGCTGCGCCGCCCAGGACCTTCATTGTGGGGATCCCCTTTGTCGGCGCCCCTGCCGGGGTGGGAGTGCGGCAAGGCCGTGAACTTGGGACGGCGGAAAATGACGAGTCGGGAAGCACAGCGGTCTTCCGAGCGGTATCGACGAGGGCGGCGAGAAGAAGAAGAGAAAGAGAAAGAGAAAAAGAGAAACGGAACGAGCGGAGGGCCGAAAGAAAGACAAAAGGGTGCGGCAGTACCAAAGACAAAAAGAGAAAACAAAGTCAAGGAGAGACCGTGAGAGGCAGCGTGCCAGATCGCATCATCGCAAGCTGTTCGAAAGGAGGCTCGATGCACGGCGGAGAGGCTGCCAAACGGCTAGTATTAGCCACCTAATCAAAAACCGTGTTATCAGTGGCGACCGACCGCGTCCTCCCACAAGGCCTTCTTTCTCCAGCGGTGGCAGGCGCGCCGTGCGGCAGGTGGGACCCGGCAAAATTATTTTGCGTTATCGATAAGGAACCCCGACAGCCTGGGACGGCGTGGGCGCTACGCTGTGGGACGTCACCCGTTACAGCGAGTGGCCGCCGCCACAACTCTGCTCTAGGGGCGACAACATCCCATCACGGCCGCAACCTCTCTCTCTCTCCCTCTCTCTCCCTCTCTCTCTCGCGGCCTCCGGCACGTGCGCTCGCTTGCCTTTTCGCCGTACAGCGCAGAAGCGGCACCACCGGCGACAATGTCGGGCAAACGCTATGCCTTCGTCGCCATGGACGACGACGTCGGCCCCGAAGAATCGAAACGGGACAAGGACAAGGACCGCAGGGGCCGGCGCGACGGCAAGAAGTCGTCCTCGTCGCGGCATGCCCGGCCACGCCGGAGCCGGTCGCGGTCGCGGTCCCCGAGGCAGAGCACGGCGTCCAAGTCGTACAGCAGCCGGACAAAGTCGAGCAGGCGCGTCGACCGCAGCGACCGCGACGACCGCGACGACCGATGGGGTGACGAAGAGCCGCCGTTGGACGATGCGGCCGACGGCCCGGGGGGTGGCGACGGTGGCAACGGTGGCGCCGAGGAGTTTGAAGAGTCGGCACCGAAGCGGCTGAAGATGAGCCACAGGAGTCTGCACAACCCCGACAGGGACGGATCCCCCGGCGGCGCGCTGGACGCAGACGAGCGCAGAGGCAAGGACACGGACAGCAACGCGCAGCCTGCCGCCGACGACGCCGCCGACCTGTCCGACGACACCCGGGAAGAGCTGGCGGCACAGCGCGACCGCGCAGAACGGGAGGCCTTTGCGGAGCGCCTCAAGTCGCGCGACGAGGAGCGGTCGAAGCGCGCCGGCGCCGGCGACGAGCCGTCGTCGTCGTCGTCGCGACGACTCCTGGCGGACGATGCCAAGGCGCGGAGCGAAGCGACGCCGGAGCTGCGGCAGCGCGCGCGGCAGGAGTACCTGAAAAAGCGCGAGACCGAACGGCTGGCGCTGCTGCGCAAGCAGGTCGCCGAAGAGGCGGCCGAACTGCGCAGCGGCGCGCCGCTGTCGGAGCGCGAGCGCGCCGAGTTCGCCAAGAACCGCGAGATCCTGCGGCTCGCCGAGGAGCGCCTGCGCATCGACGACCACCGCGACGGCTACTACATGCCGGAGGACTACATCACCGAGAAGGGCAAGATCGACCGCAAGCGCAAGGAGGAGGCGCTGTACAAGCGCTACGTCGACAAGGACGAGTACGGCCAGGAGCGCTTTGTCACCGAGTACGAGGAGTGGGAGCAGGAGCAGGCGGCCAAGGCCAAGGCGCAGATCCAGAGCCGCGAGCGCGAGAACGAGGGCGACTACGACTACATCCTCGACCAGGAGCAGTACATCCAGTGGTCGCTGGACTCGCGCCTGCCGGCCGAGGGCCAGCAGCTGCAGCAGCCGGCCCTGACGGCGGAGCAGGCCTTTCTCAAGGCCCAGATCGACGCCGCCGAGAAGCGCCAGCTGACCATCCAGGAGACGCGCAAGTCGCTGCCCATCTACGCCTACCGCGACGAGTTTCTGGCCGCCATGGAAGAGCACCAGATCCTCGTCATCGTCGGCGAGACGGGCAGCGGCAAGACCACCCAGCTGCCGCAGTACCTCCACGAGGCCGGCTTCACCAAGAACGGCATGCGCGTCGGCTGCACGCAGCCGCGCCGCGTGGCCGCGATGAGCGTGGCCGCGCGTGTCGCCGACGAGATGGGGGTCAAGGTCGGCAAGGAGGTCGGCTACGCCATCCGCTTCGAAGACTGCACGAGCGACAAGACCATCCTCAAGTACATGACGGATGGTATGCTCCTGCGGGAGTTTTTGACGGAGCCCGACCTGTCCAGCTATTCGGCCATCATGTGAGTTTCTCTGTCTTTCTCTCTCCCTCTCCCTCTCCCTCTCCCTCTCCCTCTCAGGGTCTCTGCTAACCCCTATGTCTAGGATCGACGAGGCACACGAACGGACTGTGCACACCGACATCTTGCTGGCACTGGTCAAGGACCTCGCGCGCGAGCGGCGGGACCTCAAGCTGCTGATCTCGTCGGCCACCATGAACGCCGAGAAGTTTGCCACCTACTTCGACAACGCGCCCATCTTCAACGTGCCCGGCCGGCGGTACCCCGTCGACATCTTCTACACGCCGGCGCCCGAAGCCAACTACCTGCTGGCCGCCGTGACGACGGTGTTCCAGATCCACACGACGCAGCAGAGGGGCGACATCCTCGTGTTCCTCACGGGCCAGGACGAGATCGAGGCCGCCGAGCAGCAGATCGCCGACATTGCGCGCAAGCTCGCCGGGCGCGTCAAGGAGCTGGTCGTGTGCCCCATCTACGCCAACCTGCCCTCCGACCTGCAGGCCAAGATCTTCGAGCCGACGCCGGACAACGCGCGCAAGGTCGTGCTGGCGACGAACATTGCCGAGACCAGCCTGACCATTGACGGCATCGTCTACGTCATCGACCCGGGCTACGTCAAGGAGAACGTGTACAACCCGGCGACGGGCATGTCCAACCTCGTCGTCGTGCCGTGCTCGCGCGCGTCGGCGAACCAGCGCAGCGGCCGCGCCGGCCGCGTCGGCCCGGGCAAGTGCTTCCGCCTGTACACCAAGTACGCGTACATGAACGAGATGGAGGAGAGCACGACGCCCGAGATCCTGCGCACGAACCTCAACGGCGTCGTGCTGCAGCTCAAGAGCCTGGGCATCAACGAGCTGCTCGACTTTGCCTTTATGGACCCGCCGCCGACCGAGGCCCTGATCGGCGCGCTCAACCAGCTGTTTGCGCTGCAGGCGCTGAACCACAAGGGCGAGCTCACCAAGGTTGGGCGCCAGATGGCAGAGGTATGTCTCCCCCCCTCCCTCTCTCTCCCCCCCCCCCCCCCTCCCTCTCGGACTGCTTACATGACTAACACCGCTCCCTAGTTTCCCACCGATCCCATGCTGGCCAAGGCGGTCATCGCCGCCGGCAAAGAGGGCTGCGTCGAGGAGGTGCTGTCGATCGTGTCCATGCTGAGCGAGGCGTCGGCGCTCTTCTTCCGGCCCAAGGACAAGAAGATCCACGCCGACAGCGCGCGCGCGCGCTTCACCGTCAAGGACGGCGGCGACCACCTGACGCTGCTCAACATCTGGCGCCAGTGGGCGGACAGCGACTTCTCGCCCATCTGGGCCAAGGAGAACTTCCTGCAGCAGCGGTCGCTGACGCGCGCGCGCGACGTGCGCGAGCAGCTGGCCAAGCTGTGCGAGCGCGTCGAGGTCGCGCCGACGTCGTCGGCGGGCGCCGGCCACCTCGTGCCCATCAAGCGCGCGCTGACGGCCGGCTTCTTCCCCAACGCCGCGCGCATGCAGCGCGACGGCACCAGCTACCGCACCGTCAAGAGCAACACGACCGTGTACATCCACCCGAGCTCTGTGCTGATGGGCGTCGACCCGCCCGTGCGCATGGTCGTCTACTTTGAGCTCGTGCAGACCACCAAGGAGTACATGCGGTCGTGTCTGCCCATCGAGCCGCGGTGGCTGTCGGAGCTGGCGCCGCACTTCCACAAGAAAAAGGACGTCGAGGCGCTCGAGGAGAAGAAGATGCCTAAGGGGCACCACCATGCCAAGTGAGAGGGGGGCGGTGGGAGGGGGGGGATCGGGCTCTGGCCACTGCCGTGGTGTCCAACGGTTCTTTGTTTTGCAAGACAAAAACGCATATGGTTCATATTTTTGGGAGGGAGTATCAGGAAAAGCACCGTTGCAGAACTGAGGGGGGGAAAAAGTCCTGGGCATCATATGACCGTCATACAACAATAGCGTCGGTATTGACTGGGAATCTCAAAACGGGAACCAATATTCATGTCCCAACAATAAACAAGGACTTTCAAAATAGGAGAGAACAAAAAGGAGATCCTGCACAATAAAACCTCCAAAAAAAAAAGAGCCGTTTCAATCATAAGGAGAAAGCCATCGCCGTCGTCATCGTGAACTACAAATCAATCATCAGTCGTCTAGCCTGCTCAGCCGGCCCAGCTTCGCCGTCTCTTCCGCGTGTCGTGACCATCGCGTCCGTCCCCGTCAAACATAAGCCCATCCACGTCATGGCCAGACAGAGGCGCCGCCGCCTGCTCATCCTTGTCCCTATGCCGGTGCATGCCTGGTGCACGCCGCGCATAGCTTCCTCGACTGCTGTCATACGTATTCCGCCGCTTTCTCTTCCTGTCGTCGGACGTGTGGCGCGGTCCATCGTCGTTGTTGTTTTCGTCTCCTTCCTCCGACGGTTTCCGCCGCCCTCGATCGTCCTCATGGCCGTTGCCGCCTGCCAACTCCCCCAACACGCCGCCAACGAGGCCAATGATGCCGTTGGACAACTGGTGACCACTTTTGCTCCTGCCTCCAGCAATCCCGTCGATAATGTCTCGTACACTTTCTGAAATGTTGTCTACCTTGGCCGTTTCGTTGCCAGGTAGCACCTCGGTGTCGTCGTCTTCGTCGTCCCGTGATGTGTGTCTGTGGTCCGACGAAACCATGGAACGTTCAGGAGAAGATGGCGGTTGTTGCGGATCTGTCGAATGCCTGCTACGCTCTACATCTGATGATCTCAAAGTATGGTCGATGGTTGCAGCGTGGTGTATCCTCAGTGTATGTGAAGACTGTGGCGACAGAGGCGCAAACCCGACAGCCTTCGAAGAGCCGTGCTTATCCCTCTCCAGCTGCGGGCTGCTGGGCCTGTTTACAGCTGCTGTCAACGAGTTAGCATTGCCATTTTGGCGGGGCCTTCGTTTACGTGAAGGAGGAGAGAAGATTCCAGGAAACGCACCCTTGCTGAGCCTCGAGCTATCGGGTGGCAAGGAGCCAGTGACGTTCTGAGATAAGGGAATGGCAAAACTCACATGATCGCCTTCGTGAGGTGGCGACGGACGGGGCCCAACGATGGGGCTGTCGCTGTTCCGATGAGGCGGCGCACTTGGGTTTTGTGACGGTGCTGTAAATTGGCCCGACGGGGGAGGCGCCGCGGCACCCGATGGCGGGGTGGGTTCTGGGGCCGGGGGCGGACCGGAAGGAACACCACCCGAGGCACCGGCATTCGGGGGCCAGTCAGGTGGAGGTGGATAGCCACTGTAGTCGAGTGGGTTGTACGGCGGGTATACCTCGCCCAAAGTAGTATTGGGATGCTGCATAATTCCGCCGGCGCTGCCCATGGGAGGGGCAGGGGGGTAGAAAGCACCACCGGATGCATGGGGAGGCGACGGCGGCCGGCTGTTGTCATGCTCGTCATAGTATCCATCGTGGGCGACATCATCGTCACGACCTGGTAGAGGGGAATTCACCTTGTTAGCAAGACCAAAAAAGAGGGAAGGTTGCGGTCATCAAGTATAAGAATCAAGGGTGTGCGCCCAACTCACGTCTATGGTGCGTGTCGCGGCGCCGGCTCTGGTCATAGTCTGCATCCCGCTCCCGGTCGTGGGATCTTGTGTAATCCTCGTCGTAGCCCCTGCGACTGTCTCGGCCATGGTTGCTGGACTCGTCACGCTTCTTTTTGTTGTCATCGTATTTCTTGATGCCAATGGCGGCAGCTGCGGCGCCTACACCGGCGGCGGCCAAGTTCCGCAGGCGCGATGCGCTCCGATTGCGTTTTGGTTTTGCTTCGCTGTCGTCACCACCGCCATAGCTCGAGTCTTCCACATCATCCCCGGACCCGCTGTGGCGAGACCGGTGGCGTTGGCTCCGACGGTGGCGGCGCTGGGCTTCGCGGTCGCTTGATTCTGCGGCACTGTCGTAGCTGCCGCGACGACTGATGGAGCCACGGTGGCCCCCTTCGGGGTGCGACGGGTCCGAGTACAGCGGCTGGGCTCCGTACTCAACCAAACCTAGCTCCGGGTCAGCGCTTGAAGGCGGGTAGGGAGCGCGCGCCACGCCGGCTGGTGGCAGCATTGCTGACCTGCTATGAGAACGGGAGTGCGAGCCGGACCGGCGGCTGTGTCGGTCGTCTTCATACTCGTCCTCGGACAGTTCGCGCTCATGCTCGCGCTCGTGCTCGCGCTCTTGCTCCCGCTCTGCCTCTTTCTTGTCCTTGCGCTTGTCGTACATCTTCTTGGCGGCAGCACCAGCAAGACCAGCTGCCACAATCTCAGCACCGGTACGCAGGCGAGAGTGGGATCGCGGCTTGCCCTCGCGCTGACGCGACTTGGAACGGAAGTGGTGGACAAGGCCGGCAACCGCAGCAGTGCCGGCTGCAACCTTGGCGACAGATCGAGACCGGCTCTTGCGCGTGGCGCGTGAGCGTGAGCGGTCGCTGTAGGCCTCTTCGTCGCTGTAGCGATGCAGACTGCGGCCGCGGTTGCGTTCCTCTTTGTCGATTCGGGTGGACTGGATGTACTTGGCGGCGCCGGCGACGGCGAGAGCGGCGGCGGCAATGCCCAGACCTGTCTTGAGCTTGTGGTGGCGGCTGGAGGAGCGTGCCCGGTCGCCGCCACCACCCCGGGAGCGAGAGCGCGCCTCACGGTCGTCGTCGTCGTCGTCGTCGCCAAAGCGCTCGTTGTATGCGCTGTGTGCACGCTTGAACACCTCCGTGCCCAAAGCACCCAGAGCAGCACCGGCGAGAACTTTACGGCCGCGGTGCTCTGGCAGCTCGCCGGTCTGGTTGTTGCGGCGGGAGCCCACCAAAGCGCCGAGACCGGCACCAGCGAGAGCGCCCTCAGCGAGATGAAGCCGACGGTGGTCCGGCGAGGGAGATGTTCCGCGGCGAATGACCGTTGTCTTCTTCACGTAGTAGTCGTCGTCGGAGTAGTCGCCATCCGAGGCATATTCACGGCTGTTGCGGCGACGGTGGTGGTGGTGGTGGTGGTGGTGGGGCTGTTCACGGTCATCACGACGGTCGATGCGGCCGATGGCCAACTCATCCTCGCGGTCGCCGCCGCCCCGGCGCTCGCGGCGCTCAAAGTAGTACCCATCGTCACGACGAGACTCGGGCTTCTCCAGGCGACGATCCTTTTCACGGATGACAATGACGCCCGGCGCGGGGGCGTCCTGGACAATGATCTTTTGTTCGACCGGCCGGCTGCGGATGACGATGGGGTGGGGGGCCGGCGGTGCGGGCTCGTAGTACTCGGTCTCCTTGTGCCAGCGCTCGATCTGGCCGCCAAGGCCGTCGTCGCGGCGGTCCTCGGAGAAGCTCTCGACCACGACCTGGTCGTCGTGGTCGCCGCCGCGCCTGCGAATGCGCGTGTAGGTGTCACGGTCGCGGGGCTGCTGGCGGTCGACTTCCTTGGTCTTTTCGTAGACGATGCGGCGGCCGTCGTCCCGGCCGCCGTAGTAGTCGCGCTCACGTTCGGAGCGCCGCGAGACCTCTGTGGCCTCAAAGGCAGATCGCGGGCGCTCGGGGTAGAAGTCGCGGTGGTCGACGACCTCCAGCAGGGTGTTGGAGGACCGCCGGCCGTGGCTGCGCTCGGGGCGGTCGACGGGCTCGACGCGGTCGTTGTCGACCTTGTAGCGACGCACGGTGGTTTGCTTGTAGCGGTCGTCGTCGTCGTCGTCGTAGACCACGACGTCGCGATCGCGCCGGTAGCTGTCGTAGTAGTCGGACTCTGGCATCTTGACGGGTGTGGGGACGATGCTCAGCGTCTCGGGGAATGCAAAGGGCGCAAAGGGGCGCAAAAGGGCCCAAGAAGGCCGGATTAGAAGAGGCTTTTTTGCAGTCTGAAAGGGATGTTCTTGGAGTCAGACGCCGGGGGATTCACGCTCTGTGAAGCCAAGAGCAAAAGCCAGGAACAGTGTAAGCCGAAAAGCTGGTTCTGTTTTGATGCGAATGCAAGACGATGTCAAGCCAACGGGAAAATGGGAAAATGGGAAAATGGGAAAAGAGGAAAACAGGAAAATGGGATGGAAAAGGCGGGGGAGGGGAAAGAATGGATGGCGAGAGGGCGAAGCAGACAAGACAACATATGTTGCAAGGCGGGCGGAAAGAGAGAAGGCTGGGCAGGCCGAGGGAAGGAGGGGGGGTGGTGCTGCGGACTGGATCCGGCGGACGGCAGGAGGCTTATGACGCACACAGCCAACCAAAAGCGAGGAAGGCGAGACCGGGACGGCCAAGGGCAGGCGAAGAGAGGCGAGGAGCGGGAAGGCGAGGGCGAGGGGCGGAAGGAGCGAGCGAGGGAGTGACGTGCACCTGCCACCCCGGTTCCCCCTGCGAGAGCCAGGCCAGGCCAGGCCACTTTTTCTGCTGTGTGTCGCGGGCCAGGGCGTTCGAGCTGCTTCTGTGCGGCTCAGGCACGACGCTTACGAGAGAGTCTACGGAGTACGGAGTACGGAGTACGAGTACGGAGGAGTGGTGTGCATGCTGGGGGGGCTGGGTGCGTGTGACCAGGGTGGCAGGTGATTGCGAGGTGTGGTGAGAAGAGGGTGGGTGGCACTTGCCTCTACGGAGCACATTTGGAGTCTTGTGGCCAGCGGCCCGTCGCAACTGCCTCGCCGGTACGAACGACGTAGGAAATAAGGAAGGAAGGAAAGAAGGAAGAGGCAGGAATGACGAAGTTTTCTCCAGCGCAGCGGGGCAGCAGCAGCCCAGGCAGGCTTTTGACCCCACCACACCCTGCCGCCCAAGGCCTGATCCCTGCTCGCTGCACGTAAGACCAGAATGCGACGCCGGCGTCGCTCCACCAAGGCAGAGCCCTCTGCAGCGGGGCTGGGCGGAGTCGATCGCACCGGTGGTGGCGGTGGTGCAGAAGGAGCAGACGCTCGCGCCGGAGGGCGCGGGAGTCGACGCGGATGGCGAGCATCGGGCAATCCTCGGTTGCTGCAAGTCACGTGGTGTCACTCGACGCCTGCCCTCGCCGGTGACGACAGTTCGTCCTGCTCGTCGACATCGGCGCAGCTCCCTCGTCGCCAACGGCAAAGCCAAAGCGACAAGAGGCGCGCCGCTAGCAACAGCGCCGATGCTGCGGCCGCAAACGGCGCAAACGGCGCAGACGGCGGCCGTCTGCTTGGCAGGCTGGGGCTAGAAAACAAAGCGAGAGCGACGCCGCGTGGACACGCCGACGCAAGGGGGACAGGGCCCAGACGGCACAACATGCACAGCACATGATGTTCGACGTTGAGGCCGTTGGCTTTTGTCTAGCGCGCACATCCTAGACCGGTGGCAACGGCGGGGACGGGACGAGCACTCGTCGGCGGCCGTTGTTTCTTTGTTCTGCGTCGTTTGGCGACGCCTAGTCCGCCGCCGGCCGAGCAGTCGTATATGCACTAAAGCGAGCATGTTGCCGTATGCAAAACCCGGGATGCAGGGCGACAAGAAGAGACGTTCCCTCACGACGAGGAGGTTGCACGTAGGCAGGAGTGAAACGAGTCGAAGCAGATGAAATTCAAACAAGATGGTAAAACACAACGCCTCCCAGATCGTTCTACAAAAACAGCTACTCTCCGTACATGCCAGTCGAACCATCCCCGGGCTGGCCCGTTTCCGTTTCAGGTCTGCAGCCACCAGGGTCTCGCTGCCGGCGTCGCGTCGCCGTTGCGTTTGGCGGCGCGCGGCTGTGGAAAGTTGTAAGCGACCGTCGCGGCCGTGCGGGCGGGTGCAGCCGAGATGCTAGCCGCCGTGCCCGTGCCCGCACCGGTCGCTCGGAGACCAGGGGCCTGCTTAGCACCCGTGCCAGTCGACTTCGGCGCCGTGGGCGATGGTGCCGTGGCGACGAGGCCCGCAGGATTCGTTGCGGCCGCATAACTGGCTGTTCCGGTGGCGGCTGCGATGCGGGCCGGCTGGGTGGCCGTGGGTGCCGCACGGATGGCAGCACCGAGAGCCATTCTAGCAGCGGGAGGCTCGCCTGAGAAAAGACGATGATAACGGGGGTTGGTTATGTCACGGCTCGTTTATATGAGAAGTAGGGGGGGGGGGGGGGGTGCGCAGCCGTCGTGAGCCACCACGGCGCGGGCTTGGACGTACCTCTGCGAGCAGGCATCCGTCTGTCGTACGTTGGGGGGCCCGGCGACGGCGCTGGAGCAGCTACGGCCCATCCTGCGAGGAGCAGGCAGACAATGGGAAGCTGCATCGTGAAGAATGCCGGGACGCCCTGTCTGTGATGCTCGCCCGGCTCGTCGTCTCGAAAAGCTCCAGCCGGGGCAGAGCAAGGGAGAAAAGAAGACGTGAGGCCAAAGCACAAAAAATCACAAACTTGCACGGTTCTGAGATCCTGACGTTCCTCCCAATTTTGGTACGCAATACGGGAACCAGAACGCATAAAGGGGGAGATGTATTTCGACGCTTTTATACACCGTGGTCTATATAGAGGGACGGCGTCCTCGCCCTAGACATGTGCCTCGACAACAGCAGCTTCTAGCATTCAACCGGGCTTGTCCCCGGAATCGACGCAGACAAAGCAGGCAATATTCGTATTCAACACCTGCATGCACAGTGCTGTTCTTGGCCGCGAAAGTTATGACCGGCACGCGGGCCGTTGTGCGAGGGGCGTGCAGAAGCCGGCAGAGACCAGAAGAAAGGAACGGAAGTTGACGAGCATATGAACCCTCCTTCGTACCCGCTGTGAAGACGCCCCCATGCTACTTTGATTGCTGCAACTCGCTTTCCAATCTCTGTCCCGGGTGCTCGCCGTGTCATCCCCTGTTATTCGTTTATTACTTTTGGCCCCTGTCGTGATATTACAGACCTGGCGGATCTCGACATTCCGACAGTCGCCGCTCGCATCCGGCTTGGAACCCTCTCTTCTTCTCCTTTTCTTTCCTTATCTCTCCGTGCCAATTGCGTCCGATTTCCCGGTGGCCTTGCCAAGAAGCACAAGGGAAAATGGCTATATCTGGCGGGGGAGGGACAGCTTGGCCGACCGCACCAGCCTCCTTTGCATCAGAGGATACGGCGGCCGCAGCGACGTAGGCAGCGAGCCGCGATCCGAACCGGCACGACACGGCGGTTCGATATTGGTCGCTTTCATAAGGCAGCAATTGCCGTGTCCGATCCCGTCTCTTGGTCGTTTGGCCCGGGGGGGACCAGAGAACATCGCACATAATTACCCGACGCGGAAACAAGAAAAAAAAGTGGGAGTGCGCAACGAGTCGACCTGGTTGATGACGGGATAGTACGGCCCATGGCCATATGTGCCCGTTCTTGGTTCTTCTACTGGATGCACATACTTTGGATATATGCACGAAACACAGGTCCCACTCCTCGGCGCCTCTCGCCTCTTGGCGGCCGATAAACGCTCGTCCAGGGGGGAGGGGAGCAACGTCAACGAGACGCAGTGCTCACGGCAGGCTCACAGACGAGTTCTGGACAAAGCTCTAGCAAGGATAGCACAAACGAGCAACTCTTTTGGTACACCACCTGATGGGGCCAGCCCACTGTCACCACTTGTTCGGTCTCCTCTACACGACGGGCCGGGGTGCAGACATGCTTCGGCACCGGACGAGCAGCCGGCCGGTCCGTATTCTGTGAGTCGGGGGGGGCGATGATGACGCAGAGGCCGCATACGTGCCCGACGAGAAGTCATTATGAAGACCCTGAGCAGGCCGAGCGCAAAATGCCCGGCCTGAACCTTTTCGTCTGCTTTAACCGTTTTATTTATACTCTAGTTTTTTTTTTTTACCAAACCGACTGGAGATTCAAGGGAAATGGTGACTGAATCGGCCCCCGATACAACGACATGAGAACTCCAGCCCGCGATACGGATAGCTCTACCGGAAGCAATACTCCCCGTCTATTTACAAACTTCTTTTGAGGGAGCAACAACAGACTCCATGCTGCGCTCTGCCGGGTCCGATACAACGTCGCCATGGGAGAACACCAGCAACTAGAATGTGTACCGGAAGTCTTCCTCCTCCTGGATGACGAAATCCGGGTCGGTGTCGGCCTTTTTGTTGCAGCGTGTAAAGTAGGTCCACATGACGGCCACGAGGGTGATGAGCAGGAACTGTGTTGCGACGGCGCACCAGACGCCGGTGCGGTAGCTGGGGTACTCGCGCTCCATGAAGGTGCAAGAGGCGTAGATGCCTGGGGGGAGGGGGTCAGTAAGTGAACGCTACGTGGTACGGGGTAGGTAGATATAGGAGGGAGAGAGAGAGAGAGAGACCAACCTCCCAGGGCGGCAAAGAGCATCTGCACGCCGCTGCCGACGGAGCGGCGGCTGTTGGAGCGGACGTTGTTGGACTGGAAGGCGATGATGGTGGGCAGGTTGGCGTTGCAGCCGCTGACGCCGAGGAAGACGCCAAAGTAGCGCACGCCGTTGTTGTGGTGGTAGGCGGTCAGCAGCAGGCCGGTCAGGGTGATGGCGGCGTTGAGCACCATCCAGGGCATGCGCCGGTGCGTGCGGTCGGCGAGCACGGCGACGACGTAGGTCCAGATCATGCTGAAGAGGTAGGGCGGCGCGCACAGCAAGAAGACGATGGCGGTCGTGTAGCCCATGGTCGACAGGATGGTCTGGATGAAGTAGGCAAACGCGTAGATGGGCGCCGAGCTGCACAGGAACATGAAGCCGTAGACCCAGAGCGGCCACAGCGCAATGTGCCGCAGCACCTTGGCCGTCGTGAGGCGGTCCGGGTCGGCGTCGCCGCGGTCGCGCTCGACGCGGTCCAGCACGATTTCGAGCTCCTGGCGCGTAAAGGGGCCCGTCCTGCCGCTCGCGAGCATCTGGTCGGGGAAGGGCAGCACGAAGAGGTAGCCAATAAAGGCAAACCCGATGGTGATGGTGCCCTCGATGCTGGGAGGCTGTTAGTTGGCAAGTGGCAGCAACAGCAAGCTGACCCTCCACCTCCACCCTCCCCACTCACATAAAGATCCAGCGCCAGCCTTCGATGCCGTGGGTGCCGTTCAGCTTGATGATCAGGTAGGCCAGGATGTTGCCAAAGGCAGACACAAGGAGGTTGATCATGTACCACAGGGCCATGCGCTGCTGCACCTCGAAGCGCTGGTACCAGCTGCTGAGCAGGTACATGCAGCAGGGCAGGAAGCCGGCCTCGAAGATGCCGATGAGCATGCGGCACACGACAATGACGCGCCAGTCGTGGGCGAAGCCCATGCCCAGCATGACGATGCCCCAGCTGAAGACGAGCACGCTGAGCTGCAGCTTGGGGCCGATGTAGCGCAGCGACAGCGTGGACGGCAGCTCGAAGATGACGTAGGTGACGAAGAAGACGAGCAGCGCGATGGAGTAGCGGTTGCCGACGTTGAAGTGCAGGTCCTTGTTCATGCCGGCGACGCGCGCGTTGGACAGGTTGACGCGGTCCAGGCCGGCGATCGAGTACAGGATGCCCAGAATGGCAATGAGGCGGAGGTCGACCTTGCGGCTGGGGGGAAGGGGGGGGGGGGGGGGGGCGGGTTTACTTGGAAGCGGTTGAAGGGGAACCCCGGGTGAAATTGTTAAATTAAACCCTTAACCA